>JAMKCH010020279.1:0-20208 GCA_023653785.1 Ophioderma brevispina
TGGAAGCACTTGTCGACCCCCCTTTATGGAGCCCAGCTTGGGTTTCAAGGTTATACAGGGTCAACATTTTAAAATGTTCCGATTGTGTTGAAAAGTACACCAAGATGTTTGTCTGTTTTCAAGGAATCCAAAAAGGTATAGTTTACACTATCTATGACTTATAGTTTGGAGTTATAGGGTAAAAACTGTAAAAATAGAGAAAAGGTAAATTTTGGTGTGTACATACATGGGTCAAAAGCTCAAAGTTGCTTTGATTCAGGTAATATGTGGTGCAAATTGTTTCCCTAGCTTAAAGGATTGAAATAACGAATAGTTTGCCTTATCTCTTATGATTAGTTTTTACGTTATCCAACAAAATATGTCACAGATCAAAAGAATCCAATAGCTGCCAATGCTGGCAATAGCTATTGACTTTATTTGCCATTTTGGTTAATAACCAAACACTTAAGATAGTCAAAACTATTCCTTTATTTCATTCTATGAGCTGAACCAACAACTTGAACCCAGTTTTACAAAAAATTGGAGCAACTTTTAATTTTTGACTCCAGTACAAACCAAAATTGTCTTTTTCACCATTTTTACCATTTTTACCCCATAATTCCAAAACTATAAACCATATGTAGTATAAACTATACCCTTTTGGAATCCTTGTAACCAGACAAACATCCAGTGGCGTAACCAGCTTTCTTTTCAGGGGGGGCACATACATTTTCAGGGGGGCAAGCATATATTAAAATTTGTTAGTATAGTATATGGCCTATGTAAATCACTAATTTTTCAGGGGGGGCAAGATTCCCCACAGGGGGAAGTTGCCCCCGCCCCGCCCCCCCTGGTTACGCCACTGCAAACATCATGGTGTGCTTTTCAACACAATCAGAACATTTTAATTTTTTACCCCTGTGTAACCTTGAACTCCAAGTTGGGGGCCATGAGAGGGGTGTGGCAAGTGCTTCCATCAATTTTTTTGATTATCAATGCATAAAGTATACTTGTGTACCAAAATTTACAGTTTTATCCAGATTTGCACACTCACATGAGTCCTGTGCACTACAGTCCCCCACTAACACACATACATCCATACATATGCACATGTGCGTTATCACAAAATTCCCTTACTGCTTTTCAAGCCTGTGGGATAAAAATAACATAATAAAAAACATTTTTTATTACAAATTGTAAAAATAACATGATAAAAATTATTTAATAAGTTATAAAATACTACCTTTTGTGAACAGGAAACAATGAGATGTTTTTTAAGGGGCATAGAATTGGTTTTTATGATTGCCTGTTGGCAATAAAACAATGTTTAATTGATTTTTAGTAAAAATTTAATCCATAAAAGTGGTCTTAAGTTGAAGTTTTCTCAAATTTACAGGTCCATGTTGTTTGAATAAGTGAATTTCCACAAATTTCCTAAGTCCACAAAAAGGCATCATAAATTGATTTTGACTCATTAGTTGCTGTAGTTGAAAAAAAATTCCCATTCCACAAAAGCTACGTACTGATCGATCCCTGAAACACGCCCTGAAATAAAAACCAAGTGGGAACAAGAAACATGTATATTTACCTATGTGGCCCAATATTATTTCGATTTAAAGTGGCTATTTGTTTGTCGATATACCCAAGGGCACATACATCTGTGAACCCATTATTGGCCCCTTATTTTTACCTGTGTAGGAAACTAAATGCTTAGCTCGAGATAGAAATTAGAAATCGGAATGATGGTGAGAATTTCTTTCCCTGCAGGCCACTTCACCATGATTGTGTTGGAAAATATTGCATTATAGTAAACACCAGAGGGTGTTTTGAGTCAATCCCACAATGCACCAGTTTTGGGAAATTTCACCTCAATATGGTCATGTGATCCCACAAAAAGCCTATTCTTAACACATAAAAACCCTGACTTTAATGCTCATTTAAGCCCACAAAGCGTTAATACTTAGGAAATTTTTAGCATGATTATGAAATGTCTTGTGGCTCTTAAACTTTTGGAACACTTTTTATCCCTAAGTTCTGACATGTCTTTAGTACAGTACGGTATATGCACATTGCTATGCATCATGGGATTGATTCAAAACACCCTCTGAGTAAACACCAAATCATGCTGTGACTAGTTGGTATTCAAGTTATTTATTTGAAACTTGTACTTGGAAATCAGATTAGGGGATTCCCCTGAGCTGCATGTAGAAAAATGTTACAAATTGTAATGCAAAATGAGTCTGAAGTCGACCATAATCATTTTGGGGAGATATTTTCTTAATTTAGCAATATTTTAGCTTTACCTAGTGAAAACCCACAACAATAGGACATACAGATTCCAAGATATGGTATTTTGAATGATGCTGCTTAACAAAAATTGGGAAGTAAAGTTTAAAGTTTGCACGATGTAAATGTGGGAATTAAAGATAGCTTTAAAAATAAAACCATTTTGAACCACTAATCATTTAAATTTGAAGGAACTTCACCAGGTGATAGACAGTCCTGTAACACTTTATGGGAAAAAATAAGTTTCCATATTATCAACCCTCTGCGACCATTTTGGACCATATCTCAAAAACTTGTTTTGTGACTTCTGACTCATTTTGCTCAATTGGCTCATAAAGTATCATTTTTTTAAATTAATAAAAGATGAATATAAATCTTGCGGATGTCAATTTTTTTAAACCTAACAAAAGCTCATTCCTAACTATAATCATTTTAGAATAATTTTAAATGCATTGATATTATGTAAGTAGCAAAACATTACATGATTTGGTTTGATTTATATATTTTTATTTTATATTTATATACTCTTTTCATTCATTCATTCATTCATTCATTCATTCATTTATTTCAGTTCTTCATTTCTTTCATTCATTTCTTTCATTTAATTATTTAATTTCATTTATGTGTTTATTTATTTATGTAGTTATCTATTCATCCATTCATTCAATTATTCATTTATTTATTATTTTGGAGGGAAATATGAGAGACAAATGCAAAGGGTCACTCTCGACTTCTACGTGTATGCTTTGGCCTATTTCCTTTGGGCATAATATAGAAATTTGTAAAGACATGCCTGAAATTGATTTTGGTTGAGATCCTGATCTATACATGCACAAAGAGCAAACATGACCAGAACTGACGTGACTACTAAGCCCAAGGCACTCAGAATGATGGATTTTAGATATGAGTGAGGTGTTAAAGGTGCGTGTTCCGATTTATGTGTATTGTGTTCTCTACTCGATATGAGAGCCTGGCACTTGCACATACACCCTATCAAGTACCGTGGGAAACAATCTTGCGGTTTTGATGGTAGACGCAATAATGCATGTTCAATACTGTGCTAATATTGATGGTTAACCACTAAAACGGTGGTTTTTTGTTTGTATCTTGGGAATGAAATGGATTTGAGGGCTCAAATTTCTGGACGACAATGAGAAAAATACGGCATTTCATCTGATATCAAAATCGATACTACTTCCGGGTATATCGGGGGGTTCCAAAGACAATCGGAACATGCACCTTTAACAGGGTCATTCCTAGAGAGGGGTGTGGGGTGTACTGATTCTGTCGGCAAAATGTTTACTTGTCAGCAAAATTGGTATTAATGTAAATTAGACGTAGGTTGAATATTTTAATGAAATAAAATATTTTGTTGATGATTTTGTCAGAAGATAATACTTCCAATTGCTAATTGTAGACTTGTAGTATAACTTATTATGCAATATAAGTAGTATAACTTATTATGCAATATAACTGAACAATTTTGCAATGATTATTTCCCCTTCCACCCCTAAGCCACTCCTCAGATTTGATCCGATGGTAAAACTGTCTATTTGCCAACACAATTTCAAAAAAATTTTGGCTGCTGCATTTCCCAGGTATACCCATATTTACCCTGCAAGTGCAGCTAGCCAGCACTGGCATAACAGGTGGGGGGCAGGGGGGCAGGTTGCCCCCCTGACGACTTTGGCCGGGAAAAAATTTGCAAAAATCATGCTAAATCAGCCGTTTTTTAGCCCTCTGACCGGGAAAAATTGGCCTTTTGACCCCCTTGAGAGGGAAAATTTCCCAAGACTGGGAAATTTGCCCCCTCAGAGCGGGTAGGCCCGATACGCCACTGCTAGCCAGAATGTTTTTTGAAATTGTGTTGGCAAATGGACAGTTTTGTTGGCAACACCCCCTTCCCCCATTAAAAATGGTATGGGAATGCTCCTGAGTGTTAACTATGTCACATACAAGATTGGCAAATTTAACAGATTTTAACAGAATTTGAATCATCCCTGACTTAACCGCATCACTAATGGAGTGTATGTGGTCATGCTTTTATAGCCAGTTGTCAGCAAATCTAAAGCTAGAATAAAAATGCACCAATGTTTATGTGTGTGTATGTGTGGTGGTGGTGGTGGTGGTGAGGTCACCATTTGCCAAAAACCATGGCTGAAAAGAATCAAGGTGGCCTGATGTGCCAAACTGGGGAGTATCCTTGAGTGTTATCTCAGATTCCAACCAAGGCTTGCGCTCCTATCTTGCGAGTTATATTGATCAAAAGGTTTTTTGCTAAAGCAGTTCACTTTTTGAGGATGCAAACATTAAATTTTTATAGATTAAAATGGTAAAGCTGAAAAGTCCATATCAAAGGGATAAGCAGCGATTTGCGAAATCCGAAAACATCAAGAAAAATCATCAAACCCATGCCCCATTTATGTTATCATTCTTGTTGCTGCATGAATATGTGTGTGCTAATGTAACCGGCAAGTGGTTGGCTTGAAATCTGCATATAAAAGGAAAAAAAGCAGGGGAGGGCGGACAAAAAATCCCAATTTCGGACAGCGCCATGGTTTACCCCGTAAAAGCGAAATCTTGACGAAAAATTCTGATTTGTTTTTGTTGTCAAGGCAATATTTTCTTATTCCCAAACGTTAGAATTTGAAGAATCAACTCCACTGGAAGGTTAGTTTTGATTTGTTTGTATTACAATATGAAACGAGCGACGAGGTAGTAGTAGGTCATGGGAACACCGTGACCGACCAATCAAAGCACCCACAAAAAAAAATTGGTTTGTGGTTTGCACTCTCTTCCGGATTGCTGTTAATTTCTTTTGACATATTTGGTGAATTGCACTTAATGAAGAGGCTTGGCCGCCACCGCCTGGAAAAAACAGTACATTAATTCATTATGGAATGTTTATACGTGATGTTTCTTAAGCATGTTGTGCCAACATGGAAAAACCCCTTTGTTTAACCCCCCCCCGGGCATGCAAGAAATAGTCAAAATCTAGCATTCACCTAATGCAGTTCCTCTTCTGTCACAGTATTGATGAGAACAAAGGTCACATGAGGTCACAGGTCACTGAGGTGCACCAACCATGGTGATAATACCCAAGGACCATGCCATGGTATTGAGCAACCACATGTGGCAACACAAGCAATTTGACGAAATCTGCCATTATAGGCCTGTCAAGGGTTATCGGAGAAGGTCATGGCCAGGACACTGAACCACTCTTAGGGTGTATTGAGCACTCCCACACAAATGCACCAGTTTTGGGAAATTTCCCCTCAATAGGCATGGGATCCCACAAAAAATCTTATTCTTAACACATAACCCTGACTTTAATGCTCATTTAGCCCACAAAAAAATTTTGTGCATGTGAATAGGAAAATGTCTTTGGTCTTAAACTGTTCGAACACTTTTATACCTAAGTAATGGAACATATGTGTTTAGTACAGTACAGATAGGCACACTCTGCAATGCATTGTGGGCAGTGGGGTAACAGGCGGGGGGGGGGGGGCAGGGGCAGTTGCCCCCCCTGGAGACTTGACGGGAAAAATTTGCAAAAATCATGCTAAATCAGCCGATTTTAGCCCTCTGACGGGAAAAATTGGCTTTTGACCCCCTAAGAGCCGCGAAAATTTCCAAGATGGGAATTTGCCACCCTCAGAGCGGGTAGGCCCGATACGCCACTGATTGTGGGATGGATTCAAAAACATGTACCCTCTGGGGGTACACTTGTGGGGCATACCCAAGGATCTTACATGTAAATGCAATTAAATGAAATGTGTTGAATGTATGTGCAACAGCAAGCAGGTGTGTTTGGGTTAACATTTGGGTCAGCATTTTTACCACATACACAAACACCACACCGACAGATACACACACACCACCAGGACAGACAGGACGATATACCACACAATACACACCGTATGCAGTCCCTATGCAAAATCTTGCACAGACTGGATGTTTGATAATTCAAGCAAGCTTCTATTTTCATGTACAAACACCAATGTTGATCTGCATAATGCAAAAAGCAACTGATAGACACAATGGGCCATTTAACACAAAGGCCATTTTTTGGTAAATGGATTATGGTTGTCTGAAGTTAAAAAATCAGGAAAAGGGGTTTTAATCATAAATTGAATATACACCCAAAGTAGGGTTTTGTAACATATATAAGTTTAACCCTCTCACAAGGGCAAGGATGAAGGAAAAAACAAAGAGCAAGGAGTGGGTAGTGGGCCTTTCTCGCTGTTTCATGCGATTTTAATTCAAATAGGCATCGGCCTATAACTTGGCCATTATCAAAGATGTTCAGCGTCATGCAGGACCATTAAAGGAAAAATATGTCAAGATTTTTGTCAAGCTCCATGTTTGACTTACATTCATAAAATATATGTACATACATCACAAATTCCGAAAAATAATACATTTGGATGTAAAAATTAACAAAATTGAGGCATTTAATTTTGCTTTTTTGACATATCGAGGAAACCGGGCGGATTTTTCGCCCACGGCTCATTGATCAAAAGCGCCAATTTTGCTCTCCTCGTGACGTCAAAGTGATAACCAAAAACATAGTGTTGATCTCGAATGTTATTGGCTGACACTGTAATATTGATGGATATGAAAGATAATAAAAATTAGAAAAATAAGTTAAGAGAATATTTTGTTTCCATTTGTGTGTTTTAATTATTATTAAGTGGCACCACTGCGATATGATGGTCACAATGACGTAAATTATGGTGGTCATCACTTTGAAGCTCACAATTTGCCACCGATGTGGATTTGTCGGAATAGTTTTCGAGTAAGCTATTGGGCGGAAACTTAAAAGGGCAAAATACTCAACAAATGTGGACAATTTTCAACTATTTTGATTTAATATACGTTACTTAGCTTTCCATCCAACCAAATTTTTCCAAATATTCAGAATCATGAAATATTTCCTTAAAAGATTATCTCAGCAATTTTATTCAAGAGCATTCAATTTACAAGATGAGCGGAAAGCTAACATCATACATGATGAGCAAAAAGCTAACACATCAAAATTAAGCAAATGTAATTTATTACTAGAGAGCGGAGAAAAGTCAACATCTAAATCAATTGCATCATTTCAAATCACATTGGATGAGCAGTAAGGCTAAACATCAAAAGTCAATTAACACAAATTAATTTCCACAATTACAGTAAGCAATATCTTCTAATCTCTTCACATTATCAGCAGCCAAACTAAACATTTATAACATGCCAGAACAGCCATGATATTATTCATCCAATTCAATCTTTATTATTAGAGCAGTATGGCAATTAAAATATATGCAATACACTTAATATAAATCCCTACCCTGGAAAAGAAGAGGATTAAATACTTGAAAATGTAATGTTTGAAAATTCACTTAATGTCAGCCAGAAAGAATGGAAGTGATATGCATAATGGCATTTAAATTAGAGCTCATAAATTGGATATGAATGGAAAAAGGAAAAAAAACAAGGCTCCAAACAAGTTAACCAGAAGGTGATGGGTTTGCTTGCAAAATAAGGGAGGTGGATTTTGCACACAAGACAATTAAAAGAAAATCCATTACTTTTATGAACATTTTGCATTACCCGCCATTTTGGATTTTGACCAATTTTCCTAGATTTTGTTAATTTCGAACAAAGACGATTTTTTCTTCAATTTTCGGAGTCTTAAATTAATCCTTACCAGTTATCTTTCATATAAAACATTTTCAATGGCATGTATTTCACGTCATTTCTCTCTGATGACTACTTATGTGGGGATGACTGTTAAATTTCATGACACATTTTTCTCTGAACCAGTTTACATTCACCTATAAAAGATGCCTAGGACAAAATAACTGACCAGAAACTAAAGTCGGATCCGGACTTTCATTAATAACCAAAGCATAAAAGTCATAATTTCATGACAAATAGTCATGAAGACTCTTAGCCACTTACAACAATTTTCAATTCAATATGGCAAAAAATGACTTTGATGAAAAAGTAAGACTCGATTTGTTTTCATTTGCACAGAAATGCAGTTTAGTGGGCTTTAAGCAACAAATAGATAAATATTGAATATCTGCACCAGCCCGTGATGTATACAACCAATTCGCAAATAGCAGCACTACGAATTGAAATTGATTGTGAAAGGACCTCTGATAGAGCACGAGTGGAATAGTGGAAAAAAAAATGCAGGACTCGTGGTCATGAGACTGATGAATGGCGAGAGTTAGAGTGCCCTATTGTGGTCAACGTGAAATGTAACTCTGGGCGAACAATAAATCAAAAAACTACTGCCTCCGCCGGATCCAAGTGAAATCTGAGAGAGCTGCAAAGGGGACTATTACAAACTAACTGCTGATAGGTCTGTGCGCTTGTTTGTGAAAGCATGTCTTGTATCAGCCACTAATTGAAGCGACTTGATTGTGACATTTCTTGAAGGGCGTCGCATCATACTAATTGACAACCGCGCCTTGAGGCTGTTTACGAGGATTAAGCGCTTAATAAAAAAAAATGGTAAATGTTAATATTATTATAAGAAATCAACTAAAAAGAATTTAGTCCCAAATGTAATGCAATTGACTGTATATGGAGCATAGGAGCAATTTGAAATTGTGCCGACACCAAATTTTTATTGACTGCGTTTAAAATGGCCTTAATGAGCTAAAATGTAATAAGATGAACCTAACTTGGCCACCAATTGTCATGGAAAAGTCCTACGCCCGCATATAACGAGTCGGCTGCTCCTATTTCAAGACTGGCGCGAACAAGATTAATTGGACTAAGGCAAGCCATGAAACACAGTGTCCGTGTGACTGAGTGTCCCTGCCACCCAACTAGCAAATAAGTTCAACATTGAGTGCTGTACCCAATATTTGTTTCAGCACTGTACCCAAATGGCCTCGTCTTAAAAAGACACAGTTTACTCCGTACATACATTAACATGGTGGTTAGGACTCTCTTACATGTGGGACACTGTGTTTCCTGCACCGGCCTTCAGGGCAAAGCAGCAATAAATTACGCAATAATAAAATAATAGACTGGTCAAAAGAAATTACACACAACTGCGATAAGTTAAAAGGAGTCAGGGCCGCCCTTTCGAATGACTTTAAATTGAATCATGAAAGTGCGGATACGCAATACCAGAACAGAAACTGCGTAAACCCGCTGGAGGAAAATCAAACCAGAGATAGGCTATAGACAGATCCCTCTCACTTCAAAAGGCTTTAAGACAAACCACAAAACCAAAAGTCAAAACAAAAACAACGAAAACTTCGTAATGAGTTATAGCGAAAGGGATAGCTAAAGGGAGGATAAGACGTGCGGTAGATATCTGGGAAACATGACCGGCGCAGCGCTTAAATGCGGAATAAAGCACTTTCAAATAAACTGTAAAACAAAACCACAACCTGAGCAATGATCCCCAAAGAGACTTTCAACTGGTTGCTGAACTGGGAAGGCACTTAGAAGTCAAATGGTAAGGAAGTGGCAATTAAAAGAAAATTGGCCTTAAAAGACAGAATAACCCAATTGCAGCACAGCAAAGTTGAGACACGTGAATAGCGCAGATAACCATTAATTTTATGCAAATTGAACTACTTGCATGAAGGAAACAACTTTAAAAATTTCAAACACATCTACTGAAGATCTCAAAGAGACTTGCACTAAAGCTGAGAGCATATAAACTAATGAAAATGAAGACAATGAAAAAACTGTGAATTTTGAATAAATGCCTAAAAGGTAAAAAGACAAAACACTCGAAACACAAATTTTTGGATAACAGGAAAATGAGATTATTGAATCAATGCCCCGAAAATCGAACTAAATCAGCTCACAAGCAAAACACAAAATGCAGTGGTAGCTTTGATATCCAACATTTAACAATGGATGGGACAAATGATGCTCCTTGACAATTGGATCATTTAAAATTTAACATATTGACGACCTAAAATCAAACTATGCCTAAGGCACCACAAAAGCGAATAAAAAGGGGGGTTCACAGATAAATGACACCGAGGCTAAATAAAACCAATGATCCTATAACACAGATTGGACACTCCCCCTATTTTTGGTGTAACGGAAGTGGATGTTAATGGGGAAGGGCGCGCTCCCAAGCGTTCTAGGTATGTAAACTACGAAAAATCTCGTATAGCAGACGTGCAGAAGCAATGGCGAGTAGATCGAAAGACTAGTGTTCAGCTGTTAAGTGCTCAAATAACCCCCCAAAAGCACAAAGTCTTCATTTCTTTCTCGATTCCCTAAAAGACAAACATAGGTAAAACAAATGTTGTTTAGATTAATTTGTTTGAACAAAAACTGTTTTGTAGTGAAGTGGAGTGCAACCGTGTCTCAGTGTAGCTGTGTAGACCTGTCGATGCACCTGTCAGGTATGTGTACTGTACATTGTGTTTTGTCTCAATGACTATCCAAACTTCTGGACTCATTGACACTTTTAGGTGATGGTAGACTTACCAAAAGTAAGAGTAAGACTTCATTTTTTTTTTTTTTAAAATTTTAGTCAATAAAATATAATGGACAAAATATGCGTGGACTGTGAGGTGATAATTGATTGAATATGTTTGGTTGTGACTTGTGCAGTAGCCAGTATACATTGTTTGCATTAAGCATGTCACGGGTATGGTGTATAATGGATCGGGAAATCGTTCATTTTTTTTTTAAATTGACAAATGGACGCGGGGGGTGGGGGTGGGGGGTGGTTGGTGAGGTCCCCTCATTACTAAAAAAAAGTCATTTTTTTAAATTTTGAAGTAATCGCACTCAAAATAAATCCTTTATACAAGATCATCCGTTATTTCATGACATATTTCAAGCCAATTTAAATTCATATTTCATTAATCTTTATTATACTATATATCTGAAAATAAAAGAACTATTTTCAAGTAGGTTAATTGGCTAAAAAGGCACTAAAATCTTTATATTTTAGGTCAGTTTACACTAAACTGGCAAAGCACTAAATCTATGTATGGTCCCAGCTATAGGGTTTTTTGTGATTAAAATTCAAGTAATTTTAATTTAAACTGTTGAAAAAGAAAATTTTCAATAAATATAATTATTTCTTTCAATCTATATAAATTGATATCATGGGGAAAGAGTAGATTCACATCTCCACACGGTACCCATTAAATGTAGACTCCACTAGTGCTTGTTAAAAGAAAGAAAGAAAAGGAAAGGAAAAAGAAAGAAAGAAAAGGAAAAAAAGAAAGAAAAGGAAAAATAGAAAGATAGGAAAAAAGAACGAACGAATAGAAAAAAAAGAAAGAATCTTCCGTCCCCTCCCTACCCCCTCTTCCCCCTCGCCCCCCTCCCGCCTCTCCCCCCTCCCTCCTCTTGCGCCCCCTCCCTCCTTCCGCTTCCCCCTCTCCCCCTCCTCTCCCCCGCCGCCCTCCTCTGCCCCCCTCCCCTCCCCCTGCCCCCGCCGCCCGCCTCCGCCCCCGCCTCCCCCTTCTCATGCCCCCCGCCGCCTCGGCCCACCCGCCCGCCTCGGCCACCCCCTCCTGCCCGCCCCGGCCCCCTCCCTGCGTTCCTCCCCCGTTCCCGTTCCCCCGTCCCCCTGCCCTGGTTCTTTCTGCACTTCATTCCCAACAAGGGCTCTTTTGGTGAGACGAATAAAAGTGGAAAACCTGCCCAAAATTAGGTATCTAGCTTTTCACCACATGTTTTTAGAAATGTTAGTCATAGCAAACACCTTTTTTCACTTCATTTGTCCACTCTTTCTTCAATTTAAATGCAATATCACTGCTTCCAAAATTCTAGCTCCTTGTTATCATTCGTATAGTTCTGCAGCGTCAGCCGCCGTCCGTCTGCTTCAGTTTACCTACTGTACGCATGTCGCCGTATTCCCATGTAGTGCATATAGATATTATAAGCGCGAAGCGCTAGATCGGCCCGTAACCAAATCGAACGAAGCACAGCGCACTTAGTTGCGCACTAAGCCCCTCCTATACCTCCTGTATTAGCTGGAGGAAAAATTTCCTCCAATGATTATTCACGAGCTAAACGCGTAGTGTCACTTGGCGTGCCATGTTCGCGTTACGGCTGTGCTTCCGTTTACCTTGAGTTAAAGCGACATGAACTGACGCTCCGCATGCATGTGTTTACAGCATTTATTTTTTTCCCAACGTGCTAATTTTATCCTTTTTCTGCTGGGTTCATAGTTCAGATTTTTTTGTATTTATTTCTTTAAAGACACAGTGAAAGGGTTCAAAAATAATTAAAAGTTGAGGAATAACTAAAGTGAACGATATGTTTGTAGAATTTTCATACGTACTTTTTCAACTGAAGAATTGACAGAAAAAGGAAAAAACTGCAATATTCAAAGATTATGAATTTCATTCATTTAGGTGTTGTAAGAAGTGTGTCCACAGACAGTAATGAATCGAATATCCGATTTTGTTCTTATTTTTTTGCTTCTAGTCTTATATGATCGCACGTATGTTAGGACCATCTGTATCGGTTACAGACATGCAAAAATCTGATTTTTGATGATTATTTCAGATTTAGCGATCACTGTGATAGTTGATGCTTGTTCGAATTAAGGAAAGCATGCCAAATAGTTATAAGGCTTTTGTTTTTGTTGTTTGTTTAATTTTCGGTAAAACAATATAGGGTATAGAGATTTAGGGGATCAAAATTTCCCCAAATGACGATCACATCATATACAAATGATTTGAAAACTGCATCCAGCTGTGGGAGTCATCTGATTTAGGGGTATACAAAGCTACCAACTTGAGATTGGCGGCCTCAACTGTTTTTCTGCAATTTTTCAGTTGGAAGTGAAGAGGAACGTAACTACCCCTGTATCACGGGAAGGTTAAGGGGTGTATTATGCGGTTATAACAGGAATTTGAAAAGTTAAAAATTAAATTTAACAATATTTTGAGTGGTTGGCACGCGTATTTTACAGTTTAAAAAAGAAAACGGAAAGTTAATAAAACCAAAAAACAAAAAATTAAAGTAATTAAAAAGTAATTTAGTAATGCACGCAGAAAACCCAAGCATGCTTGTCTATATGGGCCGGTTTATAAGGGGACACGCTGCTAGGCAAGTTATAAAATTTTACGTTTGTGCGTTTTCTTTTGGGCCTTGTTTGGTCCCTTTCTTTTGGACTTGTTGTCCAACGCATTTGTGGAAATTTAATTCTTCTCTTGTTATCTCTTTTTTTCTCGCTTACTTTTTTTTATTTCTCTCTGTCTTTCTCTTTCCTTCGTTTCTCTTTTTCGGTTTTCCTTCTTTCTGTTATTTTGGGCGTTTTTACAATATATATTTAAAAACTTTTAGGCAAAACGTGCAGAACATGATGATGATTTATGAAATGTTTTCGAGAGGTTTTTCAAACCCGACTAAATGTAAAACATGCCCCTGTATTATCACTGAGTATAGCCCTTAAAGATTTTCCTTATCATTTTTACTGTCATAATAGGGGTCCTTCCTTTAAGTTTTTAATTATTATTGCTATTACTTATTTTGCTTATTTTTTTAAATCACATTTTTTATTGTAAATCTATATGCCGCTCCCAAGCCATTCCATGGTTATGAGTTGCCTAAACGTTTCTTGTCACCTACACTGTAAACTAATTAGATGTCTTGTCTTTACAATTCCCGTCTTTAAACAAATTTAGAATTCAAAGAAAAAAATAAAACCCATAGTCACAAAGGTGTCTTCCATCAAGTCGTTAAAAATTGGCTTCAAATACACGGCATCTTATAAGCGGTGGGATTTTGAGGATTTCAACTTAATTTTATGTGCAAAAAATTACAAACGCTCTCATCTCCCTCCTTTCCGTTCAAAAATTCCCTGATTTTATGAAATGTATGCATTTAAAAGTTCATGTTCCTCCCTCTCCCCTGTAAACTTTCATACCACCCTATGCGCGTACGTTTTTTTTTTCGTATTCCCCGTATAGCGTTTCAACTCCTCCTTCCCCTGGCGTAAATAACGACCCTTCCCTTCGAAACAAAAGAGGGCTTGCAATTCCGTGACTATGACTTGTATGAGCCTCTTCTGTATTATATCCGTGAAGAGAAACGTGATTTGTGCCTAACAGACACTGTCATGTCTCAAACCTGGTTTCCAAAACCCGTGTTAATGCAACTTCTCTCCCCATAGCTCCCCTTCCTTTGACGCGTTCATTTTCTTCCCATTTTCTTCCTGTCTCGCTTGTTTTCCTTTAGCTCTTTATCACTTTGGCAAGGGTAGGTGTGCGTCATCGCCCAAATTCATCGCGTACAGCCCTTGAATCACGCATGATGAATTTAGCGACGTGCGTTCTCTTAAGCGTACTGCGTGGCGCTTTGTAAACGGGTCGAAAATAACAAGCAAAAATTCTCATGCCTCACTGCGTGCTCAAAACGCGCAGGCAGGGCCCTTCTACTCCTTCAGCGCTATAGGATCTATGATGTAGTGATTTTGATGACGTAGCAGCGTTACCAACATCGTTCACCGTGTATTTAAGGCGGAGTTGCCGATCTTGTGTTATAGGATCATTGATAAAACCACCTTGCAACCGCAATTCTAACAAACCCAGACTACTAACTACATTTACTAGGTTTAAATATACGACCAAGCGTGTATAGACGTAGCAACAAGAGACTTCTAATTGACGATTTTTAAAAAAACCGGACTATCAAATGCAGAAACAATACCCTATATATTATGACCAAGAGGGGAAGAATTTAAGCTTAAGTTTAACAAAGAACCAAACAAAATAAATTTTTGACACCGGTAAAGACACTTATGAAAAACTAGGGCAAAAATAACCTAAAACATATTTACTAAAAGACGCCCAACATAAGACAAAACGCGGGACAACAAGCACATCAGGCCACTGTAAAAACCTACAAATTAAAAAAGCGAGTTACAATCACAAGCGAACCAAAGAAGTATCCAAGTTTCTTCAAGCTCAGAGAATACATACTCGCACACACACACACACACACACACACAAACCCAACATCACACGCGCGGGCCAAAACAAATCCTTGAGTTCTTAAAGAACCAAGGAAAACGACCAATAAAAAACACACACGTTTAACACGAGGCACTTAGGCCTAATTGCATTGTTTACAACAAATTCAAATAATTCAGTGAGCGTTTGACATAAAATCGTCAGTATCAGTTACTATAGACTGAATACAAATTGTTGGACTACATGTAGAACGAACCCACGCGTGAGTGTATCCGATGTGGAGACAGAGAAACAACCCAACTATTTTCGCGATGCGAAAATTGCCAAAGCATGCGTGAATCTCCAAGTCTCTTGAAGCGCAAAACGAGGTGTGGTTACCGCGCGTCCAACTAATTTTAATCCCGCTGTAGTAACATCAACACAAGTGATACAGGCAACAAGCATAAATACATTTCAAGGGCAATAAAGTGAGGGTGATTATACAAGCATCGCAACAGCAGCTTATCGAGAATTGAGGTAAACCAACAGAGGGTGTGAAAAGGCATATGTGATGACTCCTGACTGACTGATCGATGCTGAAGTTGTGCAAAATGATTGAATAAGCTGATGATCGATATACATGAAGTATTTTTTAAGGAGAATGAAAAGCTATGTAATTACAGGTTGCATCACTTGAACAGAGGAGAGAGACAGACCGAGATTAACAGTATGGAGAAAGGAAGAATCAATATAACATTTGGAGAAAAGAAAAAATCGAACTTGTTCCTAAACAATAATGTTTGAATTACGTAGACTGAATGACCCAAAATTGCTAAGTGGGCAGCACCATTTAAATATCGAATCTACCTGAAAATACATGTTTCATGTTCAAGGTTGTTGTGATAGGTCTGCCAACAGCTACTTCCAGCTTCACATCTGCGATTCGGCATAGTAGATCCTGGAATACTAAATGAAAGCAAAGCTTGCATATCGCAAAAATCCAAGGAAGTTTCCAGTTTGAAATCTGCAGTCCTGCGACGGAAATAGGCATGGATGAGCATCGTTAATGAGTAGGTCTGCCAACAGCTTCAAACGTACTACTATAGCTACCCTCTGCGGAAATCAGCCTTATAAGATCCTGGGATCTTAAATGAGTAGCAAGCTTGCAAGTCTTGCAAAAATCCAACAAGTTTAACCACTTTTTTAACTGCAGTCCTGAGATGGAAATGGCATGAATGGACACCGGACCGATAGTTCTACTTCATACAGAAGAACACAAGGTAGGTGTAAAGAAATCTGCGTCAAAACTGCGACTTTGACTCCGCACATATTTCCGACATCTGTAAGCACACTGGATCAAACACGAAATCATTTTACTTATAGCAGAATTTTGCAGGACCACCTTACATTTCAATGCGTTATTCGAGCGCGTCAATTGATTATCAAAATACGCACAGAACTAAAATAACACTGACTTATATCAAGATTGATTAGAACTGACTGTATTTCTTCCTTTATTAAAACGGTATTACGACATCCAATTAAAGAGTAGCCCCCTGGCTTTAGAAATTCCTGTGATGAGTACAATGTCCAGAAGAAGTTAATGAGGATGACGCAGGTTAAAAGAAAAAGTGCATATGAGATCTAATCTCTTCGTCTACTTAAACCGAGTATGACTTGGCTGATCTTGTACTGAAATCCGAATCCTAGCGATCCACATAGTAAGTTCAACGTACCTAGATTTCAAAGTGTGATTTTATGAGCCATTAAAATTCTGACCGCACGAAACGGGTTGGTGAAAGCCAAATGATGAATCTTGGCGTATGGGAATAACCAACAGGCCATAACACAAGCGCACGTCCTAACAAGAAAGACAACGCGATGATTGGTTAACACGAGCAAGGAACAAAATGGCAACACCGTGTCGAGAATAACTGGATTTATGCTAACCGCAGGCTGGGTACCATAAATCGATATGTTTTGGCCCTCCATTGATGTTTCGCCCCTCCTATGATGATTTTACCCTGGCGCGCCGCCCTGATCTTTGTTGCGCAAGTATTTGGAGGCATTTTTGCCTCGTAGCCCTGTGTGATGAGCCCAAATTTCCTTTTGTGGTTGTCAAAAAACTGTAAATTATCTGCATTATGCTCTAGCTCCACCAAAAAGGGCCAAAAAAACACAATTAAAAGGAATTTCCACATAGCTTTGCTCATTTTCTAAATAAAAATATCTCATAGCTTGTTTGGCAAAATGTAGTGAGACATACTTTTTTGTCCTTTAGGCCAGCTGAAACCAAATATTTTTTGTGCAAAGGACAGCTGCAAATTTTTGAACTTCCATTTTATGCATATTTTAATACATAATAACTGGAATTTGGAAAAAACTTAACTGTGGTTTTTGATCCTATGTGATATTTACCACTTGACTTAAAGTGCAATGAGAGATTTCACATATCGGGTGTCCTAAAAAATGGAAAGTGCTGATTTTTTTTTGCCCTGATGTAAATTTTCCATCAAATATATCCCCCTCTCAAAAGGAATTAAGCTGAGAAGTGATGCTTTGGTACAAAAAATTGTGAATTTCTCATTCGTATAAGCAAAAAAAAAAATACAAAATTCAAGCCTGTTTTATATTGAAATATAACCAATCAAAATCCACATTTTTTTTTTCTTTCTTATAATAGATTTCTGTACCAAAATCCAAGGTAAGAATCTATTGTGGTGGTCTAATCATAGAAATTAACTATTAGACCACAATAGTTAAAACTATGACTCCAGTGGAACATTAATTCAGCCACGACACAGAATGGCGTTTAACACAACAAAACACACAGGCGCGAAGTTGAGTCCCATGGCATGCCCCTGTTTGACTGGTCTGTGACCTTTGTGGTTTTAATAATATCAATGAGTACAAGTCTATGATATTCATGTACTAGACACATTGTTGATTAAAGGAATAGCAAACTTTAAGTTAGCCTACCACAGGTTTCTTTCTCATAGGTGCCGCAGGCCAATCCGGCCTGCCAACCATTGCTTTTTGGCCCTCCTAACGACCTTGCTCAAATATATAATGGGAAACATATAAATTTAGGCTATTTGGCCCTCAAGAGGGAACTTTCAAGCCTGTTTCGGCATTCTCTCGCCCTTCAGCTAATATAATTGAGACACTAAAGCTGGCCTACAAATTCCCTGGATGTCTTTAGCCTCTTATTAATGTCCCTGTTTTGGGGTATGTTATTGATATAAATGAAGTTAGGACTCGAATGAGCCTTTAAAAAGTGACGGAGGGGATTTTTTAGGATACAAATTTCTCTTAATTCTGTACTTGGACCGTTATAAAACATCTCCCGAGAACATTTTCGATGGGTTATTGGACAAACAAGTACAAAGAACACAAAGACTTTGCTGCTATTTTTCTGAGTGTAGACGAAAATATAAAATTTCATATCTTTACATACACGAGGACGGAGCATGGCACAGGTTAATGTATTGCCTCGGTATCAGAAGTTAGGTCAAATCTCTGTAGGACTTGAAAATCTATTATCCTCTCTCCTCGTGGTTGCAATCTGAAAAAATTCTGGGCCAGCCTGACCACGAGGGCCACTGTGAACATATCAGAGAAAAATTTCAATTTCAACCTATTCCATAATTACTGCATGGATGTATTGTTCGCTACAGTATTTGGTAAAAAAGGAGCCACTTGTATTTAACTAGTGTACCGTCCACATAAACAGACAGACCAACTTTAAGCACAAGAGCTCACAACATACCATACCTACTCTAAACACATATTTCTGTGCTTTCTTTTTACCCGCACAGGTTGACAGAAATATGGTAATGGCTAGAAAAAGACGAGAGATGCGCTAGAGTAGGAAAATACAAATTTTTTAACTCAAAGGTGAGTGACCCAATCGACAACTTGTCCCCTCCCTTTAACAACCATCAAAATTGAATTTTTGGTATCGGAAGAAAGTTTCCTATTTTCCATTACCATGGCACATGAAATTTACGAGCCAAGAAAAGTTTCGTTTTGATGTGATAACAAAATTGGACCCAATGCCACTAACTCAACATTTTTGTCTACTATCCAAACAGCTGTGACCAAGTTAGAGAGATACTGCATGCACATTTGTAATAAGTGCCGCAAAGATTTTTCAAAGCATAGTAGCACATACGATGACTTTGTAGTAAATTTTTGGGGAGTAATGTGTGTCTGTGTCCTGTGTGTGTGTGTGTTTGTGTTTGTGGGAAAATTTTAAAACCTTGTATGTATTGCACTTGTACTCTCTTATCTACTCTGATCAATTAACTTCATACTCGGCAGAAGAAGCTAGAAGAACCACTGACCCCAACTCATATGGGGTGTCCCATGCAGATACACCTCCGACGACCCCATGTGACCTTGACCCCATTCACACCCACATGGCAGAAAACATCGTTTCCATGAACGCTGCATTGTTTTGTAAAAAGCAGCCACAATTGGACTTTAAAGGTGCAACAAGATTTCCAAGTCATCCATATTTTCTGTGATTATGTGATTTCATTAGACTGCAATAGATTCCCTAACCTTTATTTGGCAACAGAATAACTTAAAATGAAACAAAGGTGATTTTGTTAGCTTATATTTTCAATAGAAAACATAAAAAAAATAAAAAAAATAAAAAAAATATAGAAATTTCACAATTTTGGGACCAAAGAACAGTTTCTCAGCTTAAAATCCTTTCAGATGGGGATACTTTGATAGAAAGCTTTACACCATGCAAAAATCGAATTTTTATATTTTTTAGGGACACCTGTTATTTGAAATCTCTTGTTTGCAACCTTTCAATACATTGCTAAAATGCCCTAAACTTCTTAACATTTGTTACCTAAATTTGGATAAATACTGTACACCACGAGAGTATACAATGTGATTTAGATAACTCCAATTACTTGGACCCGCCAACTATCCTTGTCCGTGAATTTGAATTAGGCCTTGGGGAAATCAGTCCATGGCATGGCACTTATATCCTGCTGCGAGTATTAAACCTGTGATTTTCTGTAGC
>JAMKCH010020280.1:0-23435 GCA_023653785.1 Ophioderma brevispina
CAGGGGATATCCTAGGGCCCGGGCTGGGGCCCCTAAAAGGGGTCCAGGCCAGAGTCCCGAGGCTTGGGTTTAAGCTATCAGAACCTGTCAAGATGACCTTTTTGGAAGAATAAGTAGAAAACTGTTTCTTGTGTGATTTGTCCTACCAATTCACCTCCCTCGATTTCCTCAGAATGATGGACCATCCATAGACTGGTTGACCTCAATCCTGAATGTCCTCACCCGGGTTGTGAATGTTGAATTTTGATCCATTTAATTTTTTCCCAAATCTGTCTGTGTTTAGATTTGTATTTTTTTCCTCAGATTTGCGTGGGTCTAACTTTGGCTTCCAAGTTTCTTCATGTCACAAACCACCTTAAATTCCTCACATATTTTGCTAGGTTTTCAAAGTCTCGAGTTTCCCTATTCCTCTTTATTTTTCCACATTAATTTTTTAAACCACCAGCACTAGTTCCTCAGCTTGGGCTGACTAAACTGAGCAAGGTTATAAGCCTCAAAATTCTGCATGCATATCGTGCACTAATTTTCTGTCTTTGATATCCTGATATACACAATCCCCATGGTTTGCAAACCACTTTCATTCTCTTTTTCCTCATATTTTTCTTAGGTTCTTTTCTTCCACATTTTTGCTTAGTTCTTTTCCCCACATTCTCTAGGTTTAGTTTCCTTATATTTATTATCCTAGGTTTCTTTTAAACACTTCACTAGATTCCTTTAGCGAACATTTCGCACTGGGCTTCCTTTCCTCAATTTCTCCTCGGTTTATTTTCTTCAAATTTTTGCTAGTTTGTTCCCTCTCGCATTTCAATCAGGTTTTGTCCTCATACTTCTAAACTTTTCCAACATTTCCTCTAGGTTCTTCCCTCACATTTCTTCTAGGCTTCGTTCCTCACGTTTCTCCTAGATTCATTTTTCCTCACATTTCCCAAGGTTTCTTTCATACATTTCTCCTAGGTTTCTTTTCCTTATATTTAACCTGGGTTTCTATTCCCAATTCCCATAGGTTTCCTTACCTAGAGTTCCTCTCACCTACGGAGAAAGGCTTATTCAGAGAACTCTGTGCCATTTTTTTCTTTTCTCCATCTTTTTACTTTCCTTTCCTTATTTCCTCTTTGTTCCCTTTTCTTTCAGTTTTCTCTTCCTTGTTCTTTATTTTTTTCCCTCAATATTTTACCGCTTTTTTTGTACCCTTGCCTCATTTCTCAATTTGAGCATCCCATTTCCGGGGAGCGGCGCTCCCAGCTCCCGCCACTTTTGCACCCCTGAACTCAAAACTCCAGGAACTTCCCCTGCAAAAGTTAATCTCTATCCAAAAAATACTACCCTTGAACATACCGCGCCATGGCTACAGAGCGATGCGACTCTGTAGCCATGACGCACCGATAACTCTTATATCAAAACAAAGCCCTATTATATATTATACACCCCAAAACCATGCACTCCTGGATTGTTGAATTGCATGGAATGACCCTGAAGTGTGTTTTGGTCTTCTACATACAGAGGGATTTTACTTCTCAATAGCCCCCATTATTTGCTGGAGTCAATGAATATGGTATAGACCCCAACAAAAAAACACATAGTCACTGATATTCAAGCTTAAATTGAGATGACATTAAATTCATTTCTCGGAAGAATGTGCACATAATAGAAGTGAGAACACCACGTAGAACTGATTTCTGTAATTGTACGAAAGTATTCGGAAGAATTATGTACTTCCCAGGGGTGCGCCACCTTGCCTTATACGAGCATCTTTTTCGCATTGACATCTGGCCTATGAGTGATGTACGCATCATTTGTTTCAGCTCTGTACTCAAATGCCGCGTCTACAAGGTCACGGTTTATTCCGTACAGGTTGCTATGGTAGCTAGACATATCTTATGGGGGGAAAACTAGTTTCTTTACACCGCGTTAACACAGTTCTCCTCTGGTGAGGTGCACATTCTGAGCCCACCAAGCATCTTGAAATAGATGTATTTTTCTAACTGTTCACTCCATACACCCTGTATAAAGATTTGTTTAGCTATATGGACATTTGGATAATCTGATGTTTCAATCGAATGTGCTAATAAAATAATTTAGCTATATGAATATGAACTGCCTGATAGATTATTGGTTGAAAAAGAAGTAAGCCCATTTGACTGAAAAACCTATACCTATAGCCTCATTATTTTACATGTAGATGGCGCCAAATTGCCAATAATGTGAGCTTAAGCACTCGCTTACATCTTTATATTACCGATTATTTTGTAAAGTAATTAACTAAACCTTTTTCATGGGACTACGAAAAGAGTTTACATGTTGGAACTTTAATGACTTGCCCTTATACTACTGCCCATGTATAGAATCAACAAAAAAATTTTTGGGACACATTAACATTTTGGGAGCAAATAGCCACCGAGAAATAAACATTTACTAAGAAATGGTACCAGAAATACTTTTATTTAGTATTGGGTTAGGGTACTCATAATGTAATTAATGATTGTATTGACAATTAGGTACACACTAGACTGATAACCCCTCACCAGCCGTGCGCAAGTGGCTGTAAGCATGCTAAAACTAACACGGGCATCCGTCTGCTCATTCATCCACGGTAAGGGGTATTTAGCCTGCTGACTTTGTTTTCAGTTGTAGACTTATTGACCCATCTTTTTCACATTCATGCGGGGACCATTGGACCATATTAATTATTAAAAGACATATTACAGATGTTGATATAAAAAGAGGAATTTTATTATGGGCAAAGAGCCAATTTTTGGAAAAAATCAGATTTGATGACGTCACGCATTGATTGGGTTTATATTATTATTTGCTTCGGGGACCCATTCAGGGTCGAAAATGACGGACGTATCCCTACATTGGAAAAAAAACAACCCGATTATCGTCATCGTACGTCGGTTTTTGATCAGAGGGAAAAGTAAATTTTGTATTGTTTCGACATAATAAACGGTGTGCTTTGATGGGAAAAATATAGCACTTTGGGCAGAGAGGGTCGTGTACAGACCTTGATTTAAACATATCGGATTATATAATCGGTCGCCCCCCCGAAGAGCAAACTGATATCGGATACCTGACACGTGACCTCGTACCTGACACGTGACCCCAAACTATTCGTCTCGTTACCGTTTATAACTACAAAACGCAAAGCAGCAAGCATTTCTGTATCTCTTGTTGTCACAAGCGTAATCGATTTCAAGATGTGTAGCTATACATGTGGTTCCTGTACCGGGGGGTAGGACACGGATCTGCTCGATTGGGCATTGGGGATTGTCCAAAACGGTAATTGTACTGCTACATGCATTTACTATGGCAGTCTCGGTCCCAGTGACATTAAAAAATCATCTCTTAAACCTTGTTCAAAGATCTAGTATATCATGATAATTAAGAAAAAATATGAAGTTCACATCAATCATGCTTCTGTTAAATTACCTTTGGCATAACTCAAAACTCCATAAACTTCCCCTGCAAAAGTAATCTCTAATCAAACATAATACCCTTGAACATACGGGCCATGGCTACAGAGCTATGCGCTCTGTAGCCATGCGCACCGATAACACTCTAATATCAAACAAGCCCTATCATAATTATATCCAACCCCCAAACCATTGCACTCCTGGTTCCATTTATAAGTTAGTGTGGCCGGTGGTGCACTGTACGTAGTGTAGAATTCTTTTGTTCATGGGGATTGATCAAACAAAACAACAACGTTTCCACGGTGCAACGTATTGCTCATGGTATTAAACCTCCCTTCTGGTACCTGGTGCAATACTTGGATGCACCTAATTCGTTAATTGTTATTTTTTAATTAAATACAATGTTGACGTAACCACTGAAAGGGCTTCAAAGATTTCGGGCTTTATTTTCTTCGTGGCATTAATTTCCCACTTAGTCGATTTAAAATTAAAGGTAGTCATCCAATTACTACTCAATTCCAAAGTTTGGTATCTAGGGAATCGGGTTTTTTTTCGTTCTGTAGTACAGCCCAAAATGCCCAAATGTAAAACTAACTTTCTTTCCGGATCCGAGTTAACTACAATGTTTGCAAATTTCAATATGATGGGACATTGTTTTGAGTTTAGTGATTATATTCTATGTGGATAAACATTATGTATAGGCAAAATGCTCGGGGAATTGCCACTTCGGCTAATATCATTTTTCGTCTAATATCCAGATAGTCTAATTCATTTTGTCTAAAATCACATAGTCGAATACCGCACATACTCTAATTTCACGTTTTGTCTATTAACCATTTACACTAAATACCATTTCGTCTATCCCACCATCAGCTACTACCATTTTCGTATACTGCCCCCGTTGGTATAAGTCACACGTGTCACAACCTTTCGTCTAATGCCATCTCGTCTACTACCCATTTGGTATAATCCTCAGATTGTCTAAAACATTTCGTCTAATGCCATTTCTCTACTGCCCATTTTGGTCTAACCCTACCACCAGCTTGTCTAAAACCATTCGTCTAATTCCATTCGTCTACTGCCCATTTGGTCTATCACCAATTGTCTAAAAAAATCATTTCGTCTAATGTCCATTTCGTCTACTGACCACTTGTTCTAATCACCACCAGATTTGTTCTAAAGCCAGTTCGACTAATGCCAGTTCGTCTAATGCCCCTTTCGTCTATACTCCCTCTCCTCATTTTGTCTAATGCATGTACATTATCAACAGAGGGTCACCATATTCAGGGGTGCAAAAGTAATTTGTTTTCCTCAGGTGCAAGATTTTGGCCTATCGCTTTCCTCAATGTGACTGATCCCCTCCTCTTCCTTCCTCTCCAGTCTTGGCTCTTCCTTCCTCCCCCTTCTTTAAAATGGACAACATAAACAGCATGTGGAATGTTAAAATAAAATTCAATAGTAGGTATTGTGTTTCCAATTACATAGTCATTCTAATTTTTCTTTTTCTTGGTGGGATGGCCACAAAGTAATGTTAACCGTGAGGTTGCATGTTATCCCTATCCTAGGGGCCCGGGCTTGGGCCCCTAAAAAGGGGTCCAGGCAGAGCCCCCTGGAGTCCTTTTGGGTTTTAAGCTATCAGAACCTTCAGATGACCTTTTTTGAAGAATAAGTAGAACCTGTTCTTGTTGTGATTGTCCTAACCACTTCACCTCCCTCGATTCCTCAGAATGATGGACCATCCATAGACCTGGGTTGACCTCATCCTCAATGTCCATCCCCCTGTGGTTGTTGAAGTTGACATTTTGATTCCATTTAATTTCTTTCCAAACTTTCTTTTATGTGTTTAGATTTGTATTTCTTTTTCCTCAGATTTGCGTGTTTCTAACTTTGGCTTCCACAAATCTTCAATTGTTCACAAACCACTTTTAATTCCTCACATATTTTGCTAGGTTTCTAAATCTCGAGTTCCCCCTTATTTCCCTTTATTTTTTTCCACATTTAATTTTTTTTAAACCACCAACACTAGTTCCACAGCCTGGGCTTGAACGTAACGAGCAATGTTATAAGCTTCAAAATTCGGCATTCATAATCGTGCACAATTTTCTGTCTTTGATAGCCTGAATATACCCATCCCATGTTTGCAAACCACTTTCCTTTCTCTTTTTCTCATATTTTCTTAGGTTTTCCTTTTCTTCAACATTTTTCCTATATTTCTTTTCCCCACCTTTCTCCTAGGTTTTCTTTTCCTCATATTTATTATCCTAGGTTCTTTTAAACACTTTCCCCTAGATTCCTTACACATTTCCCCTTGGCTTCCTTTCCTCGAATTTCTCCCTCGGTTTCTTTTTCTTCACATTTTTTGCTATTTTTTTCCCTCTCGCATTTTCAATTCAGTTTTAATTTCCTAACTTCTAAACTTTTCCCAACATTCCGTCTAGGGTTCTTTTCCCTCACATTTTCTCTAGGCTTCTTTCCTCACGTTTCTCCTAATTCATTTTTTTCGTCACATGTTCCCCCAAGGTTTCTCTTATTACATTTCTCCTAGGTTTTTCTTCGTCACATTTCCCCGGTTTTCTATTCCTCACATTCCCTAGGTTTCCTTACCTAGAGTTCTCTCACCTGGCGAAATGGCTATTAAGAACTCTTTGGCCCATTTAATCTTTTCTCCATCTTTTTACTTTCCTTTCCTTATTTTCCCTCTTTGTCCTTTTCTTTCAGTTTTCCTCTTTCCTTTTCTTTATTTTTTTTTCCCCTAATTTTTTTTTTTTTTTTTTTTTTTTTTTAAGTATGTTTTTTTGATTTCCTCAATTTGAGCTCCCCAATTTCTGTGAGTGCGGGCGCTCCCAGCTCCCCACTTTTTGCACCCCTGCACCATATTACAATATAATAACAAAGCACGAAATGACATGTTGCACATTGTTATTTCCGAATTTCAGACCTTGTTTATATGTTACCTAGCTTTTCTAAACATTGCCCATTTCACTACATTTCAACAATAATTGGTGATATTTTAAATGAAAGTTGACCTTTCATAATTTTATGGCTTGTCAAAATTCTGTTGTTAACACAGAACATTGTTGCAACAATGTTGTCATGATAAAATGTATTTCGGTGTGTGATGCATTTCTTTTTTTTTAATTTTGCAAAATCAATCACTGCAAAAAATAGCTAGACCACAGCAATTCGAGATCTTACTGGCATATGTTGGCCAAAATGGCTAGAACTAATATTGAAAAGGACTTTATCTGAAAAAACAGCTTTTTTCTAAGACTAAAAATGTCATAAAGAAATACAAATTATTACAAAATATTCAATCTGAAAGGCTAATCCATTTCATTCATTTCATTTTTTCATTCATATCAAACACATCAAAAATTGCACACAGAAATAGACATAGATGTAAAAATACAGTATATCGATCATATTGCACATAAAATAAATTTAAAACCTGACAGGAGGATATTTCCAGAGAAAAGCGCCCCAATTTTTTTCTCGAACCTAGGTTTTCATATTTGGAATGCTTACAATGTATTAGATCACACCTGAAGTTAATACTCGAATACGTCGTCTTTATGTATATATGTATTTAGTAAGATTCTGTCGTGCACGACAGAAAGCAAAGTATGGTTTTCTATGGGGAATCGATTACGATAGCAGGCAAGTTCAAACAAGGTTTGGCGGTTTTCTTTTGCACCTGTTTTGTCCAATGAAACCTTCCAAACGTTCTCCCCCCCCCCCCCCCCTCGATAGTTGTCCCACCGTCCAGGGAAATTTGAGAGAACTTCATATCTAAAAAATCTCCTCTTGTCCACTTTAAACATAACCTACTGTATACAGGTACCAGCTTGGGATATGAATAAATAAACCAGGAGTAACAAATGGCTATCCCAAGAAAGCCTTTAAAAAGCTTGATTCTTATGAACAATTTTTGAGGATTTTCATTCTTGAGGGTTCCATGATCCCGCCAGGGGAAAATTCTAAGTCACACTTTTTGTCTTAGAGTGTAGCAACAGCATACAATTAAAAACTATTTTGAACTGTCAAATTAAAAAATCTTTGCACTTTTTTTTATTTGAGTTTATTTTGGTTATGGCGAGCCATTTTAATAGTTATTTATACTAATATTAAAGGGTTTGGAAGAACTTCCGACTCCTTTATGTAGCTGAAACATGCCAATTTTGAGTTTTTTTATTTTTATTTTCATTTCGTTATTTATTTCCTTGAATCTAACAACTGTAATGAATGAGTGAAATATTGTTAGAATTCTTAACATTTGTCGGACTTGAACACAAAAAAACCATTTTGTTGGGATTTACCTACAACATGGAACAATAGTTCCTATGGACTAATAGTCCGTCCTCGTCGGACTTGGACATAACTCCTAAGGATCGACATTCCACCTTGAACCTGGACAATAGTTTCCTCAGACTATAGTTGCACCTATTATTGGATTACTAATTCCTTAGTAACTTGCAGTCCATGTTGGACCTGACACTTATCCCTAAGGAAAGATATTCCCCCTCTCTGCTGTCAGGGTATCAATATTTCTAGTAAGGCTAATAGTCCACCCATCTCGGATTTTAGAAACTAAATCCTTGTGATGACCTGCTTTGACATGTGCTCAGGCAAGGTGTGTTTTGTGCTCCCATGACAGGATTCGCCTCTACACACGCTTTACAAAACTTTCCGCTTGGCTACTGGAGATACCAGATTGACATATCATTGGTGTCTTTAATATTTGCATTCATTTCAGCTTGTCCCTTTGCGTGACCGAAGTCTTGGCTGTGGGCCACATAGGACCCTATGGTAACCTGAAGTCCTGACGATCTTTGGTTTGGGTACCGTCTGTAGTGAAGATAGATTGATGATTTCTTTTCCTCATTGACTGCCCTAATATTCTTCTTGTTTGGCGTTTATGGACTAAATGGTTATTCGTCAACTTATCATTATACGAATGGGTTTAGGGCAAAAGGGGTTTTTAGGACTAAATGGTTTATAGACCAACTGGTCATTAGACGAAAGTTTTAGTCAAAATGGGGTTTAGTACGAAATGGCAATTAGACCAACTGATCATTAACCGAAATGGGTTTAGACTAAATGGTAAGTAGACCAACTGATCATTAGACAAATGGGTTTAGACAAAATGGGTTAAACTAAATGGTTATTATCCCACTGGTTATTAGACCAGAATGTGGGTGTAGACCAAATAATATTAGACGAATTGGAAATTAGACCTATTGGCTATTAGCCGACATGTTTTAGGACAAAATGGCAATTAGAACATCTGTTATTAGGAATCAGTGACAATAGCTAAGTGGTTTATTAGCCTAAGTGCATTAGACCACGGATATTAGACGAACGGTTTTAGACCAAGTGGTTATTAGACGAAATGGATTTGACGAAGTGATGATAGACGATGCGCGAGTGTTTTGAAAATTGAAGGAGGTGTCCGCGGGAAATCTCCCGAGTGATTAAAGTGACAAGGAGGAGATTTTTTTGTAGGATACAATTTTCTCTCAAATTGTCACTGGATCGGAATCGTAGACTACCTACCGAGAACGGTTTCGAAGGTTTATTTGACAAACAAAGAAAACCGCAACCTTGTTTTGAACTTGCCTGCCTATCGCATGTCTTCCCCATAGAAAACTATGCTTTGACTTTCCTGTCGTGCACGACCTAAAGTACTAAATCATCATCTTATTACATACAGCACGGCGTAATTCGGCTAGTTCACTCAGGTATCGATCTAATACATTGGTAAGCATTCTAAATATGCAAAAACCGGAGTTCGACAAATTTGGGGGCGCTTCTTTCTGTAAATTCCTCATGTCTCTTTAAGATCGCGGCGTATTCCCGTTTCTTGGTCGGGGGGGGGCACTCCCATCTTGAAGTGACAGCTCATGTAAGAGGCTGTTAAGACCCCCATTTTTTCAGCATCGCTGTCACCCACAGACCCATATATGTTGAAAACTATCACCCAAATACCCCATATTCTTTCACAATTTTACCAAATTCACCCAAAGTAACCCACTATTTTGTGAGGAAATTTTTACTCAAAGACCCCTAAAAAAAAATTTTTTCTGGGTGAAACTTTTTGCACAATTTTTAAAGACCCCCATTTTGGTGACATTTTGCACAATTTGTCACCCTAACACCCCTTATTTTTGGCACTTTTTGGCTGTCTCATCACCCAAGACCCCTATTTTTTGAATCCTCTGTCACCGAATGCCCTGGGTCATTCGAAGCGCCATCCTTACACACAAAAAACCCATATCCATTTCATATGTGATTGCCCCCGGGCTTGGTACTTATAATGTGACTATTAGGTCCATGGGTTACCTTTTAAGAGACAGCATACATTATGATGAAAATATGTTTTGGGGATGGAACTTGTTCTTTCTTTTGGCACTTGGCCCTAGTACTGGCTCAATATTTGATTTTAAAAGACATACCATAGCGATATGTTTTTCTGATGCGAACAGAAGCAGACCAGTGTTTGCAAAACTTTCAAACACCTTTTAATTATAAAACACCCACTCAAGGACAACCCCTCGATTTGCAATAGTTAAGTAGTTTGTGTCCCGGAGCACTTCCGTGTTGGACACAGTACAATAAAAACTAACACCCTTATTACGTGCATGATCATAGCTAGGAAGCTCCCGATGAAGTTTGGTTTTGTCCCATTAACAGAAACAAACCCGTTTGGCATGAGATAGACACCAAATATATTTTGAAAATTGGACCCAAATCGAGATCTAATCTTATTTTACAGGACTTACCCAGGAGTTTTTATTCTTTTTTAAATAACCAGGACGGCGGAAGATAGTGCAGGAGGACTATTGCGGAAATGGATCCAGCACATGAGCCATAAGATCAACGACAATGATTGGAAATTGTTCAGTGAGATGAGATGTCCCGAGAGGAACCCATAGCATACATCTGTTTAAATACTGGATGCAGGGTCAGTTTCCACGAATACAAAGGCCATAGTTATCTTTAAATGACATACATGCATATGAGTGGCATGCTCAAATGAGTCTTTGATTCTATCTGCTCTTTAAACTCTTTGTTTCGTTTTTTATGGCGTTACATGTACATGTATGGCACATCTTGCCCCTCTACAGGGATAAGCCGCCGGCTGGCCACCCGTTGAAAAGTCGCCGATTGAAACACCCACAATTGCAATGTTGCATTTTGCACTGCGCCCAATATGCTTAACTTGATTGTCAAAGTTAAAGGAATTTTGTATAACAATAGAACATCTGTGGGGGAGATGTGCACAGCAGTTATGCATTGTTCCCGCCCATATTGGGAAGCGCCAAAGCAAACACGTTGTTTAAATCGGCGACTCAGACCCGCTATATAGAGGTCGGGGCCTGGCAGCACTTTCAATTTGCGGATGTGATCATTGCACTGTGATTTGGTTTGTACTTCACTTCCTTTGCATGTTTCTGCTCTACATGACGTGTGCAGTCTTTTTCGGTTAATTTGCAGCCTATTGTTATTTTGTGGGGTAAAAAAGTTTAGCAACTCATATACTACTGACTTGTAAAATGCATTTTAAAGGATGAACTCGATGTCAATAGCAGCCATAAAATTTAGTCATAAAAAAGTCAAATTAATTTATTCATCGTGTATTACAAATACATTCCCGGTTTTGGGTGTATCATTGGTATAACGTCTGGATGAAAGAAAGCAATCTCCTATACGGAATAAGCCTATCACCCCATTGGATCTCTCTATGTTTGTTACAGACTTCTAAATCAATCCTATACGGAATAAAGCTATAACCCAGTGATCTCTATGTTTGTACAGACTTCTAAATCTATCTCTATACGGGAATTAAAAGCTATTCAACCCATTGATCTCTATGGTTTGTATACCGACTTCTAAATCAATCTCTATACGGAATAAAGCCTATCCAACCCATTGATCTCTCATGTTTGTACAGAACTTCCCCTAAAATCAATCTCTTATACGGAATAAAGCCTATAAACCCCATTGATCTCTATGTTTGGACAGACTTTAACATCAACTCCTATACGGAATTAAAAAGCCTATCAACCCCATTGATCTACTATGTTTTTACAGACTTCTAAATCAATCCTATACGGAATGAAAGCCTATGAACCCCATTGATCTTATGTTGTACAGACTTCTAAATCAATCTATATACAGAATAAATCCTATCAACCCCATTGAAGATTGTTGTTCAGAATTTAAATCAATCTCCATATACGGAATAAAGCTATAACCCCATTGATCTCTATGTGTGTTACAGACTTCTAAACAATACTCCTATACGGAATAAAGCCTATCAACCCCATGATCTCTGTTGTACAGACTTAATCAATCTCCTATACGGAATAAAGCCTATGAACCCCATTGATCTTTATGTTTGTACCCGACTTCTAAATCAATCTCTATACGGAATATAAAGTATCAAACCCTCATTGATCTTCTATGTTGGGTTTTTTGTTTTTTTACAGACTTCTAAATCAATCTCTATACGGAATAAAGCCTATCAACCCCATTGATCTATAGTTTGTACAGACTTCTAAATCAATCTCTATAGGAATAAAGCCTATGAACCCCATTGATCTCTAGGTTTTTACAGACTTCTAAATCAATCTTCCTATACAGCACTAATCCTATCAACCCCATTGATCTATATGTTTGTTCAGGGACTTTAAATCCAATCTCCCTCATACGGAATAAAGCCTATGAACCCCCAGTGGTCTATATTTTGTAAAGACTTCTAAATTCAATATCCTATACGGCCCAAGCCTATCAACCCCATTGATCTATATTGTACAAGACTTTATAAACAATCTCCTATAACGGAAAATAAAGCCTATGAACCGCCATTGATCCTCTATGTTTGTACAGAATTCAAAATCAATCTACTATACAGGAATAAAGCTAACTGTATTCAACCCATTGTACTCTATGTTTGTACGACTTCTAGTGGATATTTCGTGCTGCCAAATTACATGAAGTAACCCTGTTTTGTGTGTAAGAGGTAGGATAACCCAGAATACACTTTTGAAAGTCTTCATACTGTTGAGGGCCATTCTTCGGTAACGTATGTGACCTAACATGGGTAAATTTGTACTTTAAACCCAATGCTTTTTGTAAACGTAACTAATCTGTTATTGACCATGACCAAAACAATGTTTCCACTTTCGCTTGACAAAATAAATCTAGCAAAAGTGGAAACATTATTTTTGATTAGTTATGGACTCACGAATCACGAATAATATCACGAGTGATAACACATTGGTTACGTTGACAAAATAGCATTGAGATGAAAGTAAAAATTTACCTGTTTCAAGTCACAAACTTGACCGAAAATGGCCGTTATGAGTAGTCCGGAGTACCCATCACAGCATAGTTACCACATATCACCAGCCGCAAAAGTGGGGGAAATCATCCACAAACTATATCTTTTTGGAATCCTTATGGTTAGACAAATAACGTGGTATATTTGGCGTTGTTATATTATATTGTAAATATGCCAAAAATTGACACCGATGTAATCTTTGTCAAACTCCCCTAGTTGTCACAGATTACTCAAAATTACTTAAAATTACTCAAACATTTTGTACCTATCTGTGTATACAGCAACGTGGCAGTGACAGTGATTGGCAATCCTCAATGGTCAATCATTACTTATCCTGTCTATCAAACCTTAAAGAGAGCGGAAAGGTCAGCCATGATCTGTTGGCAAGGAGACAAGAACAAGTGGCGAGGGTTTTGTAAGTTGAATCTTACCTAGAAGTTTAATTGAATCTTGTTCGCATTGAAAATCCGTTAAAGTCACTCATTACATCAAAATGCAATATAAAAGCATACCGTATCGAACACTAGATATGAATATCATAACAAACTCTAAATCTTCGGGCCATTTCATATTATAAACCAATTCTGAAAGGATAAACGATTCTCTTATTTTTTTTTAAAGTTCTTATATCTTAATTTTCATAGTATAGTAAATTCGTGCTGAGTTAATAATGTATTCCTTTGATTGGTTTCTTTGTTTGTGCACCGTAAGGGAGGGTCGTTTGTAAGCGAGAGGGGGGAACATGAACATTTTGATGAAGGAGAGGGAAACCTGAACTTTTCGTAATATCGGGGGCGAATGCGAAATTTTCAAAGGAAAGCGAATTGTGAAGTGTGAACGCGAATTTTTTTCGTCAAAAAAAGTTGAATTCCTCCATCCCTCTAACGTAAATGATGACCGCTCCCTAATTGATACTTTCATGATGTAATGGTAACTATCCTAATGCCTATTTGTTTGCTTGACGTACTTAAATTGGTGATATAATTCTGTCCATTTTTTGTTAACCAGCAAACTAAGCTGGACAGTATGATAACGCCCTCGAGTTAACTGAGAAAACTATCGATATGGAAAGGAAAGAACTTGGTGAACGAAAGGAAAACATGGCAGATCTATATTATCTCGCCGCTGATATATACAGAGAGGTATGTTTTTTGCAGTGAATTTAAAATCACACCGTGTCTTTTGTCCTGAACTACCTATAAATGATATAAAGACCCCCAAAAAGTAACGCAGCATGTCCAAATACCCCCATAAGTTATAAATCATTGGTCTATCCACAAAAAACATAAAATGATATCAATAGTCTGTTTTGTTCTGCAAATTTTGACGCCTTTCTTGCTCCATTGTGATCAATATCGCCAACACAATGTCCATTTTACGAAAATGTGTCACAAATGTGTCAAAGTTGCAATTGAAGACATTATTACAAGGTTACAATACACAACCATGCATCAGGCCATGCATTAAGTGACACACACTTTAAAAAGGGAGAATTTTTCTTATAATGGGTATTGTGTTGGCAACATTGATCGCAATGGGGCAAGAAGGGTATCAAAATGTACGGAAGAAAAACGAATTATTGATGATATAATTTATGTTTTTGTGCAAAGACCAATGGTTTGTAGCCTATGGGGGTATTTAGACATGCTGCGTTACTTTTTTGGGGTCTTTAGATAATTTCAACCGAGTTATAAATTATTTTAGTTTATATTTTGGTTTATACTTTGATACTTAGTGTGTGAGAGCGTTGACTTCTTTACTCCTAGTATCTTCAAAGAGTAACTTAAATTGTATCTCACTATCAGGAGGATTTTAGGCACCAATCTCACCTATTCTGTATTATGTGCTTTATTCCGTTAACGGGGAGTAAGTGCGAAGGGTATAATAATTACGCTAAATATTCAACAATTTTGGTGTACAATAAAATCCTTTTGAACATTTGTATTTTCTTTACCTTTCTTCTAAGATAATAAATAGTATTACCATGATAGAGGCTCGGGATCCACGACTTGTTCAAAAGCAAATACAATACGCACGGAATTCACTGAAGCTCAGAGAAACATTGACAGGAGACGACAACAAGGTACAGGACATATACGTATCTATGATGCGCTATTTACTAACATAGTACTTTGGTACTTTATCAGGGTAATAAATAAATTAATAGCTGAATAATCAATTTGAAGCGTTGAATGATGCATATCTTTAAAACAATCCGAAACAATAGCAACAACAATTCAACAATATTTTTGAATAAAATATTGTCATTATTAAAACTAAGTTTCTATAAAAGGAGATCAGCAATAAAATACAGGGCGTATTAATAAAAACGCAACAAAACTTGCATGACTGAAGTGAGAAGAGAGGGAAAATTGAATAGGATTTGTGTTAGCATTACTTGAAACTTGGTCCCAAGCTCACTTTGTCCCATTGTGCATAAACAATTATTACTCGGTTATCCATGACCACCCATGAACAAATTACCTATCGTTGGAAAGAGGAGACATGTGGCTTTAAGATGGCATTAATTACTTTGATGTAATTTTACACAATTACCACAAAAATTGGAGACAAGTTTTGTTGCGTTTTTATTGATACGCCCTGTATATAAAACACACTCTTGATTTAAATTTGTTTCTTCTTTAGAATATGTGAGCTATTTTGTTTGTTGCAACTGAGACTCGTGAATCTTCTGCTTAAAATTTTCATTGTTTCTTTGAGGCACTGTGTACCCCGCAAAGCGGCATATAAATGCTAATTATCATCATCGTCGTCGTCTTCATCATCATCATCATCATCAGCAGCAGCAGCAGCAGATTTGCATGAAGTGAGAAATTAGAGGGCAGCAAAACTAGAGAATATCATTAAATTATGACTGCATTCATCGTTAGTGTTTGATTTTTTTTTTGCTTTTAAGTTCGAGTTGGGAAAGGTTTTGAGATTGTTAAGTGTTGCTCTGGTTATCTGGATCGAGTGTGGTGGAGACAGTGAACTGAGTGTAGCCAAAGCTGAGATCGAAGCAAGAAAATGCATTGACAAGGCCATTGAGATATTCACGCAGGTATTTGTTTGCCTTTACATATTATTATTGTAGCCGTCGACTTAACTATCATATTGACTGGAGTGTAATAATGAAACTGTTTAAGCAATAAAATGATTTTCGAATTAATTTTTTTTAGGAACATCCAAATTCATCAAACAATCAGAAGTATTTTAATAGGTTATTTTCAAACTTAGAAGCGTCTTTGAAATTCAAACTCTCGTCCACAATTATAGGTAGGGACATATTCACTGATTCATTGATATAAGCCGCCTTGGTTTAATTATGAATCCACGGTCGGCATATTCGGAGGCTCAAATCGCCTATTTGGCGACCCTTACAATTATGTAATTATTCATTATTAGGGATATAGTTACTAATGACTAGTCCCTAAACTTGGTACCAATTACAATATTTCTGTCAATCAGGTACCTTCAAAATGTCTGTTTTTATCCGTCGGTCCCTTTAAAGGGGCCTCACCCGATTACAACATACTTTTTCTGTTTTATAGGAATGGCCAACGTCATCAAATTGTATTTGAATCTGATATATTACTTTAACGTGAGAGGTAATTTTGTGAATTATAACCTATAGATTACTGTAGTGTAGTAATAATTTTCGGTATCCGTAAACAATCCAAATTAATGTATACTTGTAGCATCAAAAAGGGAAAGATTTCAGCCAAGATATTTTAAGTTGCAGGTGAAATGAGATATACAAGCTTTCTAATGATACCAATATTTCTGATTCGATGGTGTGAGTGGTGGGGTCGAGGCTGAGGAGCGGGTAGTATACCTTACACAAACATTGTTGCGTAGTCAGTCAATAAAAACACGATTTATTGCGGGTGTGATAGGGTAGTTTCAAAGTTCTGCAGTTGAATCATGAAATGTATTGCAAAATAGGTGCAGTGACACAATTGTAATATACATTTTGCATATTTGTATAGTTGAATGCCAAAGGAAACACAGCAAAAACCTTAGCTAACAAAGCCATCTTTGAAGAACGTGGTTCTGAAGAACAGGAAAAGGTATGTAAACATAATAAACATATTGGGCACACTGAAAGGGAAATTTATTTGAAGTGAAAAAATAGTCATAAGAACAGCGCAAAACCAGCAACCAGCAAGAGTGTGATTATTATGTTGAAAACAGGTCAACGAAAGAGTTTGTGTGATCGAAAGAAAGCAAATGGATGTACTTGTTGTTAAATAGCAGTTTTATTGTGCATTCGCATGCAACCGACCATTGACAAACTAAATGATCAGTGCTGTATTCCTGTGCAATATTTGTATTACGCGGGCTCTGGATGTCAACTTTTTCCCATGGTGCATCGGGAAAACATCGCCTCTCCGAGGCAATCGTTGGTGGCGCACCGTATTGCGAATTGCGAGAATTGCAACAAATTGAATCTTTCTGCAACCCTCACTTTGCCAAGCCATTGAAAGAGGTTTAAGAAATTAAGTACCATTGTCGCACCGTTCCCCTAAATCCGCCATTGCATTACCAATTGTTAATATCAATAATGAAGTTATACTATGTTGTAACGTCACAGAGTTTTGAAACTGTCCACACATGTAAATGATATGATTTATCGCATTTGTTTGACATCGCAGTTATTCAGGAAGGCTCTTGAATTGTGTGAGGAAGCTTACGGAGAATGCTGTGTTTTGTCTGGGAGACTCCACTGGAACATGTTCGTCTTGTATGAAGAAAGAGATGATAAACAAGAAACATATAAATGGTTGGATAAATGTCGGGAGATTCGCGAAAAGGTATGAATGAGGTATATTTTAAAATAACAATCAAACGAAATGGTTTTATCAATCTATACACCGTCAAAAGAATACATAGTACTTTCTCTTCAGTTCGGAGATAAGATGGCTTGGATTTTGTATCGGTTAATCTCTATAGATGATGTGACCTATGACGTCACTTGTTGACATTCAGGACGCCCTCTGTTGTTTTCTGGCAGGCAAAATATTACAGTAGTTTCTGTGACAGACCACATAAAATCTGGTTATAAATTACTTGCAGAATCTTTCCTGATCTAAATTGGTCACAAAATGCAGCTGGTAGCATTAGCTTATTATGCTTGATAAGAAAGTTAGTATTATTTAATTCGAAACAAAAGTTACAGCAAAAAACAGAATTTCCCCATGCAAAGTATAGGTGCTTTTGCCTGCCAGTTTCTCTCTTACACCAACAGGGGGCGCCATAAACATAAACAAATGTCACATCATCTATAAGAAGTTGATACTTTGAAAGCAACACAATTTAAATACTCCTTTGTTATTACACTTTAGATCGTTTATGTTGGTATGAAAACTTTATAAAGATTTAAAAAAAAAAAATTCTTACTTCGTGAATTCAATGACACTAATTAAGGCTTGTCTTCTTTCAACAGGTTTATGGACAACATCATCCTCAGACACAGCAAGTATATGAAAAGTTGAAGACATGTGCACCGAGATGACGGGAAACACTGCAGGCCTGTGTCAATTCAGTGTGAAAAAGCCATTATTATGCAAACGTTAGCAGTGATAAAAAGTACTGAAATAAATAGAATTAAATGAGCTGCATTTAAAACCATCAGGCCCGTAATAAACCAGGATTCTTTGAGGGAGGGGCGACGTTTTTCAAAAGGGGACCTTTTTCACCAAATTCGCCCCCCCCCCTTTTTTTTTTTTTTTTTTTTAATCTTTCTGCAACCCTCACTTTGCCAAGCCATTGAAAGAGGTTTAAGAAATTAAGTACCATTGTCGCACCGTTCCCCTAAATCCGCCATTGCATTACCAATTGTTAATATCAATAATGAAGTTATACTATGTTGTAACGTCACAGAGTTTTGAAACTGTCCACACATGTAAATGATATGATTTATCGCATTTGTTTGACATCGCAGTTATTCAGGAAGGCTCTTGAATTGTGTGAGGAAGCTTACGGAGAATGCTGTGTTTTGTCTGGGAGACTCCACTGGAACATGTTCGTCTTGTATGAAGAAAGAGATGATAAACAAGAAACATATAAATGGTTGGATAAATGTCGGGAGATTCGCGAAAAGGTATGAATGAGGTATATTTTAAAATAACAATCAAACGAAATGGTTTTATCAATCTATACACCGTCAAAAGAATACATAGTACTTTCTCTTCAGTTCGGAGATAAGATGGCTTGGATTTTGTATCGGTTAATCTCTATAAGAAGTTGATACTTTGAAAGCAACACAATTTAAATACTCCTTTGTTATTACACTTTAGATCGTTTATGTTGGTATGAAAACTTTATAAAGATTTTTTAAAAAAAATTCTTACTTCGTGAATTCAATGACACTAATTAAGGCTTGTCTTCTTTCAACAGGTTTATGGACAACATCATCCTCAGACACAGCAAGTATATGAAAAGTTGAAGACATGTGCACCGAGATGACGGGAAACACTGCAGGCCTGTGTCAATTCAGTGTGAAAAAGCCATTATTATGCAAACGTTAGCAGTGATAAAAAGTACTGAAATAAATAGAATTAAATGAGCTGCATTTAAAACCATCAGGCCCGTAATAAACCAGGATTCTTTGAGGGAGGGGCGACGTTTTTCAAAAGGGGACCTTTTTCACCAAATTCGCCCCCCCCCCCAAAAAAAAAGGGAGGGGGCGAATTTGACAAAAGTGGACCTTTTTCGCGAAATTGTAACTTCTTTTCCACTAAATAGCATCGGGGCCTTTGAGCCATTTTCAGTTTTCAGGAGGGTTTGGTGGCTTTTTGGAAATTGGGGGGGGGGGCGTCCGCCCCTTGCCCCTCCCCTGGTTACCAGCCTGAAAACCATACATCTTCCAAAACATGCACGACTACATACGACCACTAGGAAAAAGAATCGCTACCAAAGTAGTTTTTTGTAATATATATGGCAAAAATACTAGTCTGCTCTGTCTATCTAATAAAGAAAATTCTTAGCATAAAATGCTATTCTTTACCTAGAGTACTCCATTCGGGCAAATCTCGACATCTTACTGAATACATCATAAATTGCAAGGAGCTGGCGTGCCAACCCTATCGACACGGGCCAATTCTCTATACGTTATAGCACATAATTCAGTGGCTTTAGAGATGGCGTCCCAAATTTTTACAGGTTATTTGGTAAGCCATCTAAAAAAGAATACCAGAGTAGGCTTGTTTGGACTAATTTAGATGCATTTTTCATGCTGATTCTTAATATGCCCTGGAAAATTAATAATTTTGACGTTTTTGAAACAAAAATTGACAAATTTTGATCGTTGAGTGACTGGAGTCGCTTGCCGTGTTCAGAGGATTACGATGGGAAATTTATAACCGAACATTTTGGAGTGTCAGTTAAATCAGCCGTTTTTTAGCCCTCTGACCGGGAAAAATTGGCCTTTTGACCCCCCTTAGAGGGAAAATTTCCAAAAACTGGGAAATTTGCCCTCAGAGCAGGGAGGTCCGATACGCCACTGTCCGGCGTACAACTTCTGTTAAACATTTATGTGGCTCTGATAATGATACGGATCGAATTAGGCCACAATGAGCTCAGACTTTAAACCTTTTGTCGTCAGTAGCAAGTGTAAATGTAAAAACTCTCTAATATTATTCTTTGTACCTAAAAACTGATGATCATGAGATGATAAGAAAGATTATTATTATCGGTATAACCGATGTAAAACATAATTTATAGTAGATGCAGTGGGTAGCCTAATGTAATAAGATTATTTCTGGAAACAGGAAAGGCTGTAAAAAGAAACTGAAAACAAGCGGTCTGCCCCTAAGGGAAAATTTGATAACGTAAACCGAAATGTTATGCCAGTTATATATTTTATAAATGTTGTTATGCTCACGATTATGCAATGAGAAAGTTGCCTTAACCCGCAATTATAGAAACTCGAGCCACAGAGTAAAAAAATAAATCATGACTTTCGAGATATTCGGATGTCTTTAATGTGTTTTAAACCAATAATGGATGATATATGGAGAGATATCACAAAACACTGTAATATTGTTTTTAATTAAAGCTTTATGCATTACAATTTTCACAACTTCGATTTCAAGTCCAAAAAGACAAGAAAATTGCTAAAACGTTTGATGAAAAATAGACTTTTACGTGTTAAAAACTAATTAGAATCGGGGATTTCGATATTAATTATAAAAATCCTTATTTCAAGAGATTTTGATCATCTACAGCTATACCACTTTGGGGAAGTTTTACTTCATTAAAACGAAACCTGACGGTATTAAAATCCCTGCATCGAAATAATTGAAGGCGTGTGTCATGTAAGGGCTTTCTGTTGACAAGTGCGGTCATTAAAGGCCGACTCAGAGATTTCCTGAGGAGGGCGCCCTCAATTTCCAAAAAAATCGTGTTTTTGCATGTACATAATGCTTGTCCATATACTAATCACTGTGTGAAATTGCTAAGCTTAAATCGAATTCCTTCATTTAGAAAATCACAACTTTGTTATATTTTTTTTTTTTTTTTTTTTTAAAGCTTTATGCATTACAATTTTCACAACTTCGATTTCAAGTCCAAAAAGACAAGAAAATTGCTAAAACGTTTGATGAAAAATAGACTTTTACGTGTTAAAAACTAATTAGAATCGGGGATTTCGATATTAATTATAAAAATCCTTATTTCAAGAGATTTTGATCATCTACAGCTATACCACTTTGGGGAAGTTGTACTTCATTAAAACGAAACCTGACGGTATTAAAATCCCTGCATCGAAATAATTGAAGGCGTGTGTCATGTAAGGGCTTTCTGTTGACAAGTGCGGTCAACACACTGACCTCTACACATGGACAGCAGGTCGCCGAGTGAAATAACAGGAAGTTGCTTTTCGCCTTGGCAATATGGCGGGAAACAATGCATACACCTGTGTCAAAGTTAAAGGAATTTTGTAGAACAATAGAACATCTGTGTGGAATATGTGCACCAGCAGGTGTATGCATTGTTTCCCGCCATATTGCCAAAAGGCGAAAAGCATCTTCCTCTTGTTTCACTCGGCGACCATTCAACTGTGCGGCAGCCTGTTATCCATGTGTAGAGGTCAGTGGGTCAACATGGTCAAAATAAACGTATCATGTAGCGAGGGAGATCATTACCATTATAATCAATACCGGTGTGAAAGCAGATATAGTCCGGTAGGAGCCATAGTCCGGGGCTCCATAGACGATAACGGAATAAAGCGTGGAACTAATGTTGCGTAAAGAGTCAACTGAATCGATTGCCCTATTGTTCACCATTGTTCCCGGACTATGAGTACGCCGGACAATGGTTACTTCTACACCGGTGCCATGAATTTCAGCGTCCCTGTAATGTAGTCTTCTACCTATTGTAGGCTCTCTTGTGAACTACACGCATCATTTATTTCAGCACTACACCCTATAGCCTCGTCTGCAAAGTCACAGTTTATTCCGTAAATGCTGACATGTTAGGACACTCTCTCGTGCGGGACTCTCAGCTTCATTACACCGGTGTAAAAAAATGAGTCCCACATGAGACTCAAAGTTCCTTAACTAGCACGTTAATGGCAGTGTCAACCCTAGTGCTGTTTTTACACTAATTTCTGATTTTTGCACCATTTTAAACATCAACCTGAGTTCTATCATTGCCAACAAAGGTTATCTGCTGCAGAAAATCACATGGTCACATGTCACAAAATCACATTTCTAACTAAAGATATTCTCCAATATATACTCAATTTTGGGAAAATAAAAATAAAAATCACACGTTTTGGACATTTTCCTTACATTTCGAAAAGTAAGCTCTATTTAAAAAAAATGAAAAACAGGTCCCTAGACAAATTTTGTCTTGTTTTTAAAAAATAACAAGAAATCATGAAAATTCAAATTGTTTTTGTTATGCTGTCTGAAAATTTTGGGGCAAAATCATGTTTTTTAGTATTTTTCTCAAAATACGGAAAGTTTTACATTAATCTGATGCCACCATCGGGTTCATCGTCCACTTTTCTTTCTAGAAATATATACTTTTACATTCAATAATCAAAATAGATACTCGGAAACTCAGGGTTAACACTGTCCTTAACATCACTGACCTCTACACATGGATAGCGGGTCTGAGACGCCGATTGAAACAACAGGAAGTTGCTTTTTGCCATTCGAAATATGGCAGGAAACAATGCATACACCTGGTGGTGCACATATTTCACACAGATGTTCTATTGTTATACAAAATTCCTTTAACTTCGACAATAAAGTGAAGCCATATTGCGCAGGGCAAAATGCAACTTCCGGTGGTTTCAATCGGCGACTATTCAACGGTGCGCCAGCCCGCTATCCATATGTAGAGGTCATGCAGTGGTTAACATACCGTGACGGAATTAAGTGACCTTGTAGAGGAGGGCTATTAGGTATAGTACTGAAACAAAACAAACAAAACGATGTGTGCAGAACACAATGGGTAACACAATAGACAGATGGATTGTGCGACACTCTAATTTATGACAACCTCTGTGCCATTTTTATTGTTAGTGTTTAGATATGCCTGAAAATATTTTGCAAACTAATACTTTATATTGCATGTTTTTCTTTTAATTTTAAACATGGACTTATATACGAATTGGTATTTTGTTATTATTATATCTTCAAAGTATTATATTTTATTACGATATAAATCTT
>JAMKCH010020281.1:0-36952 GCA_023653785.1 Ophioderma brevispina
TGCAATTTTTTTTTGGGCACTGAAGCTGACCACATCCCACCAAGTTTCACATCAGTCTACCGACCTATTTAGTGGTTTGACCATGACTGACCCCTCATGACCTTCAAAGTTTTTGGCAGTGAATGCTGACTTCAACCCACCAAGTTTCATCATCCTACACATTTGACAAGGTTATAGCAATTTTAACCCATGACCTGAATGACCCTGCATCAAACCTTAATGACCTTCAATTTTTCGGCACGGAAATTTTGACCACACACCCACCCAGTTTCTCCATCCTACCACAATTTGAGCAAGGCTATAGCAATTTAATTCCATTTGACCTTGAATGACCCCAAATAACCTTGAAATATGACCTTCAAATGTTTCGGCACTGAATATTGAACACACACACCCACACCAAGTGTCATCACCTTGCCACCATTGCCAAGGCTTTAGGCCATTTAATCCCATTTTTAATTTGCCCAAATTGAACCACTATTTTGACCATATTGACCTTTGCCCAATGCACATGACCCATCTCCGAACTCACTCCGCCGCCTACTTTGAGAGACATCTATGGTGGCAAAGATGGACGCCTTCACATTCTTTGCCTTATAATAAAAAGATATCGTTTTACAGGTTGTTACTCATTTAACCCTATTTTGACCAATTTGACACTTTGACCCATGACACAACCCACTAGTCAGAGCCAGCGCACGCGTCTTTGAGATACATCAATGTTGCGAAGATGGGCACCCACGCTTGCTTAGATCCCAAGTATCGCGGGGGACGAAAAAATGGAAAATAGAAAGATTGGAGAGTCTTGGTAAAATATTAGAGTTCAAAGAGGAATAGATTTGGATTAATAATAGCCCTGGGTAATATTCCCTTATTATCTACTAAGTATTATATCACATGCGAGGGTGTTTTTAATCACACCATGATGCTAGCAATGTGCCTTAACGTACTGGACTAACCACATGTCAGTACTTAAGGGAAAAAAGTGTTTCGGCAAAGTGTAGATCCCAGATATTTCATATCTGCTACAATTTCCATAAGTACTAATGCTGGTGGGCTAAAATGAGCCATTAAAAGTCAGGGGTTTTTGTGTTTAAAGGTCCAAATGGCCATCGCTATATCCCTCGGTCCCCGAAGCTCCAGATTTACCGGAAGTGGTCAACTTTTCGGGTATCAGAAAAGCTGACTATTTTCTCCTTCCCCCGGTTCATCTTCGAGCCAAGGATGTTTGGTTGTAAGTTCGGAGCGAAAAAATTTCCCCCATGTTTGTCGCCCAATATTATTTTACACAGTACTCTATGGGCTTACAAATCACGTTTTTAGCTCCGCGTCAAACATTGAAATATCGGCGCGAAACTTTAGTTTACACATGGGGTTTTGAGTGAAGGCCAATCCTTCCAGATGAAAACTTCATATCCTAAGATCTGGGCCATTCCCTCTTTTAAGAATAGATTTTGTGGGATCACATTAACTTATTGAAGTAAAATTTAAAAAAAAAACTGGTGCATTGTGGGATTGACTCCAAACAACCCTCTGTATCATCAAAATGTATGATAACTTTCCATTAAATTTTCCTTGATCTGTACGTATCAAGGTCTCTTGAAGCAAAGAACAATGTTACTATGGATGCTTGTCATATGCCACAAAGTGTACGCAAACAGCTAAGCTGGCTAATAATTCCGGTATGATACCTACCCAACTTCTCGGTAAAGGTGTGAGCTGCTTAGATGAATTTGTGAAAATGTTTGACATATAACTTCGTTCTTACTATCATGACTATGCTACTGAATCTGATTCTACTTTAGGTGTGATTCATGGACTCAGGTTGCAGTCCCGGCAATTTCTCAACATCACACTATTTTAGTTAAAAATACAATCATATGCTTTTAAATCATTTTAATTAAGGATGTAAAAAGTAAAATCCCAACCCGAAACCCAGTTGCAATCCATCCCACTTGCATTCCCGTGTAGCATATGTATACCACGTACGTGATAATGCTATGTGGCCGGATGATGGCAGAAAAAAGGTGATGTGACATGCACGTATGTCCATATATTGGCAGTTTTTTGCCATTTTTCATGTGTATACTTAGCAGGTCTTGCCGAACTGCTGAAAATAATGAATGTAAACATTTGTTTTTGAGCTCGCCCGGTTGGTGTGTGTGTGTATGGGGGGGGGGCGTGTGGGTGATTTTTAATATTAAAGCATACTTGCAATTGTCATGCATGGTGATCAAGAGGGGACATTGTTACAAGTGTTTTTTTCCGGGCCCGCACTTGGGAAGTACCGCCCGGGGGAAGAGCTTGGGAAGCCTTACTGTTACCATCGTCAAAGCATTCTGATAACCCGAGCTCGAGTGATTCACTGTTTGAATGTTTCACTCTCACTGCCTGGGAAAAACGCCCAAGATTTGATTTGCACTCTTGGGATTTGACCAAGACAGGTTGTATGTCCCTACAGCTATCCTAGGACATCATTTTTATCCCAAAAATAATGAAAAAAACTTGCCTTCGCGACGGCACTTTTCACACAATTCACCCCGTCATTTATTGAAAAGTCGGGAAATTTGGAGGGGCACAATGGGGAACCTAAAGGCTCTATAATCAATATAAGACCTTATCAAGTGCACCCAATTTGATTGTAACCCTTGTTTGACAGGTGCAGTGCTTTAGGCCCATCATAACACCTCTTCCGATCTGGCACTTGTCCATGAAGAAGATGAGATGTTTATTTAGGAAGTACGATCGATCCCTGACGAATGGCAAATGGGTGTTATAATTCCTATCACAAAAAAGGTGATTAAAATCTGACTTGATAATTACAGGGGTATTACCATTACCTTCGTGTGTTGCTAAGATTTACACTAAGGCGATTACTAAAAGATCACAAACTTTTTAGAAACTTAAACATTCTCTCGAAAGTCAAGGGGTTTCCGGCCAGATAGACGGTTTTGTGAAGATCATAATTTTCTCACTCCAAGCATCACATCAATCAGAAAAATCTGAAGGCATCTACCTATTTGCCTCCTTGATTTTTTAAAAAGGCATTCCCCGACAGCATTGGCGTGGACAACTTCTCTTAACTGGTGGGAACTGGTATATAAGAGGGGGGTACATCTTCAACATAATAAAAACATTTATTCTATGTTCAGAAACATGGTTCGGCTTTGGTGAAAAGTACAAATGATATGTTCGATATTGAAGAAGGCCTCTAAAACAAGGCTGTGGGCTTTCACCTGTTTTGTTTTGTTATTGATATAAACGAGCTAGCCGTATGATCAATGTCAAAAGTTTGGGGCACGTATTGGTCATAATCAATTTGGTTGCCTATCTGGGCAGTATGCCGTTTGTACTTATTGGTGAAACGAGCAGGAATTAAATTAATTTGTTATCTGTTGAAGCGACTTCTCAAATAAATTTCAAACTCAATTTAATTACAACAAATCTAATGTTCTATTTTGGGAAAAGGGTGATGAGAATAGAAGTGGAAAACTTTCGGCGATCATTTCAGTAAGAACAAACTAAAGAGTATAAGTACTTGGGGTTCATTTGATAGAATAGCAGCTTATCTAATCACGTGCATATTAATGATGTTATCAGAAAAGGCACCAGATTAAGTGGACATATTCACATTGTTATTAATAACCAGGATGATTTTAACCGTGTTTACTACGGTGATCTTCTCTGGAAAAATGGTGGCGGCTTCCCACAATTTAATTATGCTATGTTGTTTGGGTTGTGGCAGTAGTAATTCTGACAATGATAGAATTGAGGGCCTTCCCAAAAAACTTACAAATGGCAAGAACGATTTTAAAGGCCAACAGAAAAACTGCAACAAGAAGCCCGATACGGTTTGATTAGGGTGGGACTCAATGGCAACAATTCAAGTAATACAGAATTAAATATTTCAATCGCCTTATTAATATGGAGACGATAGGGATCCCAACAATTCTTACTCACAAAGGCTCTTCTCAATATACGATAACAAACGAAGAAAATCGCAATGGAAGTTTTCTGTGGTTTAGATCATGTCTTCAGATGACAACCATTTACAAAAAAAGGGGTTCACTCCTGGTCAATATTACATAGATCTCGAATAAGGAGTGGTTAGAAGAAGAGCACTACAAAGAAATCCGTGAGCCCAGACTGCAAGTACAAAACAACACCACGGATGGAGGCAATATCTCCTCGATTCACCAAAATTTTATACCAGCTCACTCAAGTGTCAAATTGCGCACGAAACACTTTAACTTGATACAACATTAGGCTTGGTCCGCTGATAATTCAGAATTTTCAGATATTTGTAAACTCTGTAAAAATGGTATTGAGGATACCAATCATTTTATGTTTACTTGTGATGCACTTGCAAAAATCATAGAGAGGTAGGAAGTCCATCTGAGCCATGATATGATGTCTCATAATTTCCTAAATTCTGGGACTGGTTTATTGGGAAATATGAGTTAAATACGTTCCTGTTGTTGAAAAACATGTTTGTAATTGAACAGTCTCCTCGGTAAAATTTTTGATAGTTAATTGTAAAAATTATATTATCTTGCTGGAAACCAGGTGTTATTTAGACCGTCCATGATAATCTCAAACTTCCAGTGCTTAAAATTAGTCACAAGATTCTGCATACGTGTAAGCTTATTTATTTTGTACATTTACTTCATGTTCTTTGTTGCCATAATTGTATCCATGTGTTATACGCGAGGAGAGGTGTGCGGTGTGAGTGTGTTTTACAGCCAAATATCTGTGCGGGATCAATAATTACCAATATTGTTGTTTCCTGAATATATTGTCTCATATTATTGATAGCACAAGATTTCTGGGTGCAGTTGTACATTTTGTTTGTTTGTTTTTTTTTTGTGTTTTTATGATTTATTATTTTGTTATATGTGTAAAAATTTGGCACAACAAAATTTTTTTTTTTTTGTTTTTGGGTTTTTTTTTTTATTCCTTTGTATGTTGGATGCACCATCGGGGTAGATGGGTGCCACTGTTGTAAAAGTGAATTCCAAATAAAATGAAACTGAAATGAAGTCTCTATAAACATCTGTAGAATATGATTTCTATGGTGTTTTTATGACAGATTATTAGTAAATTGGAAAATTCTCGTATTGTAACCATGGTCGGGATATAGGAGGTGATGGGGATCAGAAAGAAAGGGCGGCTATAATTTACTGATCAAATATTGCTTCAAATCATGTGCATAATTTAGAGATATTTGAAAAAAAATACTTTTTTGATCCTAGGGCAAATCCCAGTTGCCAGACATTTGTTTACACCTGAATTATGCCTAAATGCTGGAAATTTGCGGTTTCTACATGTGACTTCCTCCCTGATGTCACAGGCCTCGAAATTTAAAGACTTTCGCAGAGGGTGTTTGTACTTGAATAGATTTTTTTTTGTTGTTTGTTTTTTAACGTTCAAAGGGGTTTCCTGAGAAAACTGCGGGGATGAGGTGGGTCATACTCATTTTTAGGGGGGGGGGCGGCTGGGGAGGAGGTCATACTCATTTTTTTTTTTTTTTAGTTGAGATACTTAAGATTTTTTTTTTTTTCTTTCTTACAACAGCCGGTGGGTCATATCATTTTTACGGGGGTGGGGGGGCGGCGGGGAGGGGTCATAATCATTTTTTTTTTAGGTTGGGAATATTAAGATTTTTTTCGTTTCTTACACAGGTGGGTATATCATTTTGGGGGGGTGTGTTAAGGAGTACCATACCCATTCTTTTGGGCAACGAACATTGGGCCCATATTTTTGCTGGGGTGGGTGGTGACGGTTAGGCTGAGGGGCTATCAAATTTTTAGAAATCAACCTCGTGGGTCCTGAGATATTTGCTCAATGCTTTAAAGGCATTGGCTATTCCAAATTTTGGTTTGAGTTAGTTCATGGTGTTTGGGGCTCTTTGGCGATAATTTTTTTTTATTAATTTAAAAATTAGGAACGATCTACAATAGTGGTCTAAATGAGACATAATACATCAACATTGATGCCGCTTTAAATGTAACATTATGGCAGTTTTTTAATACGACGCAATTACATGTAAGGTTCACAGAAAAATTGCACTGCGATCGCATTAAAAATTTTCACCTCTTGGAATTTGGTGCCCCAAGAGTGAATCACCTCTTGGAAAATCTCTAACAGAAATGCTGCATCGTACCTACCCCCCAGATTTCCGTTGAACTGGTGTCCATTTGTTCGAGTTGGCCTGTATATTTGGTTTAGTACGCATACCCGGATTTAATTATCCAGCTTGACCACTTACGCCATAGTGTAGTGCACTTCTCAGAGGGTGTTCTGACCAATCCCTTCAATGCATTGTAATATGCCTGCACTGTACCTAACTAAAAACACCAAGTAGGTCACTTAGGATACCACAAAGCACTTCACAATCATCGCAAAAAAATTCCTTTTGGTACTGGTGGTTTGTGACTAAATGAGTGTAATAGTCATGGGTTTTATGTGGAATAGAGAATTAAAAAAAGAAAAATTTCAAAATTTTGGAAACAACTTTTTCTGAGGTGAAATTTCCCAACCATTGGCATAACCAAGAGGGGCCAGGCATGAGGGTGCAGCTTGCCCCCCTTTGGGGATCTTTTCCCCCTCCCCCCCCAAAATTAGTGATTTTCTGCCACTTCCAATTTACGATGACAACAACTAGAGGCCTCTACTATACTAACAAATTTTAATATACAAGCTTGGCACAAAAAGTATCTCGTCATTTTTTCGTTCAGTAATTGCGCCAAGTCCGTAATTGGTGGAAAGTTTTCGAAACATACATTTTGTTGCCTACGTCTTGTTCTTTCATTAAAAGGCCGCCTATCCGATTTCCCGATGAGGGCGCACTAAATTTTCAAACAAATCAAGTTTTTTGCATATACATAATGTTTGGTCCACATACTAATCACACTGTGTGTGAAATAACTGAGCTCAAATCGAAGTCCCCTTCATATATAAAATCACATATTTGTTCTAAAATTCCGATCCTAATTTTGTAAACACGGTATCCTATGGTACAGGTACAGCTGGCACTCTTATGTTTACTGCATGAAAACGGAAAATCTGATTGATCTCTAACTTTGGATTAAGCATATTTGGTGGACTATCTTAGTTCTAGATTACCCTATTTTTTAATTACTAACCCAAAAACTTATATTTCCGAAATCTCTGAGTCAGCCTTTAAACACTTCACTTGTAAAAAATTGTGCAAAAATGACTGATATTGAACGCATGAAAGGCGTAAAACCCCACAACCAGTTGCAGTTTTTTTTATTTTTCAATGGTCACTGTGTAGTACTACGCAACAATATCGCGGTACACTGCCAGTCGCAGTACACTGCAAGTCCCAGATACAGATTTTTGGTCAATTTACTTTGTAATATTTGCAACTAATCTGTTTGGAGTCATATTTTTATTTTTAAGCATGTTTGTGGATTATGCTGAAAGCAACCGACAAATAAAATGAACATGATTTTTTTATTCTGTTACAAGAAGACACAGCTGGAAGACTGGTTAGACATATTAGAAGGGTGCACACCCCCTAGTTCCAGTAAAATACTTGGCATCATCTTTTAAAATTTGGACATAATCTAATTGGTGTCATGACTAGATAGTCTATGATAACAGCAGCCATAAAAAAAGTTAAGACTATCTAGTCATGATCATCAGGACTAGCACACCCCTCCCATTGAAACACACATTAAAATGGCCTAATATAAGTTCATTCCTTGTGCGTTGTCATGGTTCTGTCTTGGCGGGCACGGTAGGCTTTTAGTTTCGACGAAGCAAAAAGGAATTGGCAGAGTTATACTAGTACAGGGAACCTTTACGTTGTTTTTTGACATTGGTGGTCGGCACGACGTAAAGGCCAATAATGCATTGAAAACCCGTAGCAATCAAGCACTGTATAATTGTGTATAGACTCATGGACTTGTCGACGCAGTGCTGCGTCGGAAGTCAATTACACTAAAGGTCCGTTCACACTTCACTGCATTGCAGTGCAGTGCTGCAATGCAGCCTACCAAAATTGTCACTGCAATCACTTGCAGTACTGCAACGCAATACAGTACTGCAACAAAGTTAAAATTATTTTAACTGGCGATGCAGCAAGATAGTGGGTGGCAGTCGTGTGCAGTATGCTAAATTTCTGCAAGTTTTACTGCAACGTACTGCAATCCGTGACCTGGGGTCAGTGACCTGGGTTGAACTCAGTAAATCGATTAGGATGTCAGCGGAAGTGACGAACATGTCATAAATTTACTGCACACAATGGAGTGTGCAGTGGAGTGAGTGAGTGAGTATTAAGTTTAACGACAACACCACAATTGTGTTATATCGTGTCATTACATTTGTCATTTAACATTAAATATAAAACACAACGCAATAGTTAAAAACTTCATTTCATTCAACCTTACAATTAAAATTACAAAAGGGATACACATCATACAGTGATGAACCAGAAGCAGCACCTATCCCATGTATACAACAAGATAAACCATCATATTGCCATATACACTTAAAAACATGCATCGATAAAACAAGTTCAAAAGATATCGGATAATTTATAACTAACACATCATAGACTGATGACCAAGGTCATCACTCATCCAAGTATCAAGCAAAAACTTCAACCTCAAATACAGATAATCTACAATCACATCCAAACATGCAACCATGAGATCCCCTTTACAGACGAAATAGATTGTCTCATACATGTACATTTTATAAATGGCCCCAAAACACTTGGGGCATTATGCCCAAACTGATGAGTTTTAATTACAATCAACAATTATAGAGTAGAACCCAATAACATGTTTACTATTACAAAAAAACTAAATAGGTGTCTTACATATGTACAATGTAATTGATAATTGTTTGTTTTTCATGTTAAGTGATTTTAGCTACATGTACTTAAACGAGTAATCCCACAAAACGACACTTAATATACAATTACAAACAGTCTAAATCATTACAACAAACTGTTATAATGATCACCTCAATTAAATACACACCCGTCTGTTATAACAGACGAGTTGGCCCCTTTTAGTCGCCAGTTGTATTTACGACAGGCAGGGGACACATCGAGCCAATTACTTACGCCCGCACCTGCAGGGTCCCCATTCTAGTCCCTCTTACGACATGCAGGGTAACACAGTCGGGCAATTGGGCTAAACCCGACCCGCAGGGGGATGCAGTGCAGTGGAAGTTTGAACGGACCTTAACGAAAAATAACCCTAATGGCTGCCGTATTTATCCATTTCACCTACTTGGTACTTTTTATCATCCTGCATATTCTGTTTATTCGTTAAATAAATATTTTGTCATGGAATTTTGGAGCTATTCTTGTCGGGATTCGTGTTACACGATTTGACTTATAATGTAATGTTGTATATACGAGAACTGATGAGTGTGATTCGTAAATGTGAAATGCAAAGATTGATAATTACTCGATCTGACCTGCCTGAAATTTCCGTAATGACTCCGGTTGTCCTAAGAGTTATACTTAGTCTCCCTTCAATGTTCATATCTTGTCATTTGTGCAATACGTACAAAACAATTGCCTGACAAACACAGCACAGTTCATATTTCCCGCCACGAATTCCTGTGGCAAAATACAGCCGGCCGACTTCCTACCGGAACTACCGATCTGTTGGGGGCAAAAGAACGGCGCAAAAACACATTAGTGTATTGCGGCGTATTTTTCACCCGCCTAAAATGGGAAATGGGCACACAGTCATAAATCCTGAATGTTTTTCAGCTCCTACGTATACGTACGATCGAAGCTAACATAATATTATCGAGAGGCCCTACCAATAATAGTGTGGGTTGTGTGATTCCCCCGTAGGATTTTCATGCTAAAATTGATTTTGTTGCTGTTTTTGGGTCAATAGGGCCTACACTTGTCAGAAAATGATGGGGTGGCAAATTTGTCCTATGATTCCGCGCCTTCTTCAAGGGGGAAAATGTTAGTACCGAGAAAATTTAAAATCGATTCCAATTGTGTTTTAATGTACACTAACGCTTCGTCTCGTCCTCGTCATAAGGATTAGAAAAATTGTATATATTTGCCTAGGTTTCAACCTAATTAGTTAAAGCGGTATAGCCCCAAATGGTTCAAGGTCACCTGTCGGGGTAAATGCTCCGATGTTGTTGAAAAGTGGTGTCAAATGATTCTTTGAGTCATACTGCAACAGAAAATGCAGTTTTAATTTATCTTATTGAGCTCACCATTGCGACATCCGTGGAAAGTTCTGGTGACCCCATAGACCAGGTAGACTCTTGCGACATTTTGTTAGTAAGTTAGCCATCCAAATGTCACACACTGTAAAATATACGTTTTGGATCCTGTGAGACAATACAAACAACTTATCACCAGTTTTCGAACAAAATCTGAGCATTTGCAGTATTTTAACCCCGGATGACCTTGAACCATTATGGGGCTATAGCCTTTAACTACAGGTCGGAACATATGCAAACTATACCTTTATTCTCAATCCTTATACTGAGAACGAACATGTTAATGTCATTAAAACACATTTTAAGCTCGATTTTAAATTTTCCCTGTGTAACATTTCCCCCCCCAAAATTTCCCCCCCCCCCCCTTGGGAAGGGGTCAGCGAGTCCGAAAATTTGCAGGAAACCCCATCAATTTTCTGACTGTCTGTCCCCTATTGAAGACTAAAACAAAATCAAGAAAAATGCACTTTAGCACCAAAATCCCTACGGGAACTGGTTTCATTGACATACCCCGGACACCACACTATAACAGGTTAACTAACTTACGTACACGGTGTGTTTTTATTTAACAGTAAAACGAACCAGACTTTTTGACTGAGGGTTACCAAATACTATTCAATTTGGCTTTTTGATATCGAGTATACAAAATAACTCGGGGACAAAATATTTGATACGGTATTGAAAAATCGTAATTTTTCAAATACTTATTTTACTACGAATTTTCGTAAATTACCATTATTTGAAATATACCACATCTCAACGCAAGAACCGTGGGTCCTCACATAGCTGACGATCAAGTCAACTTTGTTTTTTTGTCACAAGTGAACTTCTTTGTCATAGTTTGCTACAATGTTGTCAGTTCGGCGAACTCCAAATTTGGATACGTAATCAAATTCGGATATGGGTACTCTTCCGGGCGACGTGGGAGTGAGTGCGGAACATTATTCGGATACGGGTATCAGAATTCTGATACTTCAATGCGAGGCTACAGACAGGTGACGGTCATTTTCCAGTAATGCTGAAGAAGCTTGGTCATAGCCCGTGCTCCATATTAGAAAGCGCTGCACACCATGAGAGTAACATCGAGACGGATATAATTGTCTTTTTCATCTATTCTATTCTAAGCCAGATTTTGTGTCAAAATATGTTTGCTTTCTGTGCCAGGACCGTCTTTCCGGGTTCCGTTCCGCCTTCCAAGCCGTTCTATAGAATGTAATGTACACAGTAAATGAAATTGCACACAGGTAATACAGGAGATTTTTCTGCATGTACTTACCTGTCTGCGATGGGGTCGAGGGTAGGGGTTGAGCGAGGGTGTCGGGTGGGCAAGAGTGAAAACAAACATTTGAGTATTCCGGGGGATTTGTATAAACCACTAACACCCCCCTCCGAGTAGATCCTAAAAGAATCTGATCGGGGGCGCGTATCAGAAATGGTCGAATACAGAGTATCTGATCCCGAATGTCCTGATACGTATCCGATTTGGATTTCCGCCGAACTGATTGGGTTGTGAACTTGTCACTTGGGTCAACCCCCATCATCTTGTTGTTTAAGTTCCTGCTGAGCATGACTTCGTGTTGGTGGCTTTGTATATTCACGGTTCAGTTATTAACTTTATAACAACCCGAATCATGCCAATCTGTACTGTTTTAACGAATCCGTTTGGATTTCAATTATAAGGCCAAGTAAAAAACATACGAGTTTCTTGTCCCCGCCCGCCTGCCTCTTTGTGCCATCGCGCCGAATCCTTTATTTTCTTATATTAGGTACTATTCCGTGAAAAAGCAAAAATAATTTTAAGAAAATCGAAAAAAATGTACTTTATTTTGCGTAAGAATTTGTCTACACGATCTTGTGTTTTTTTTTTCTACCTTTGCAAGGGCCACAGCTGTTATCGCCGGATTCATCTACAGTTTAATCATTATCACAGAGATCACTATAGCTCGCCGTCTAGACTCGTTTGTTAATACTCAAAGGATCTTCATAAACAAATTGTACGCGTAAGGGAATCATATTGGCATGACTGGGACTGTCGTGATATCTAATAAATAAAAAACCTATCCCGGGGTGCGTTTTTGTAGTATTTTTTCCGAGGTCGCGTAAAAAGTTGGTTCGCTGTCATCAGCTTCGTATGTCATAACACGGGTATAAAGCGTGTTAAACGGGCAAATACAAAACGAAAAACGAGCTGGAAATCGGATCGGCCGGCCTAGTTTGTGTATGGCAATTTGTTCTGACAGGGATTAGCACTGGTTCTGGTTTCCTTCACTGGAAATCCGCTGGGAAGTAGTTTTCAAGCCAGCCCACATAAGACTTACCCGTTGGGACCTTAGGCACGATATAACGATCTTATGTTTTCTGTTTCTGTGACTATTTGTGTGCTTTAAATCTCGCGGGTTTCAATTGACATTTTACACGTGCGAAAACACACAATATGGCTACTATTGTGTGTGTTAGTATAGGTCGGCATGAAGGTTGTAAACCATGGTACGCCTAACAGTGGCAGGATAGTTCTCCAAAGTTGTGTGATGTTTGTTCACACTTCCCACCGGTGAAATTTTAACTAAAAGGCAAGTGGACTAAAAATGGATAAAAATCGCTTTGTTTTTTAGTCATACATGTAGCAATCGCAGCATTATACTCAAAACACAGACAATAATGCGGTGATTAAATAGTACCTTGGCCAGCCAATATTTAACTGGCGGCCACTTTGGACAAAAATAGCAAAAAATTGGAAAGAACTAATAAATATTAGATGCCCTGCCATCCTCCGTTTTTGAAGGAATCGGCGGACGTAGAACTCTTTACTTTTTTTACTTGCCTAAACTCCGGCGCAAAATCACGTCGAAAAGGTGCCGAATTACCCGCTGTTGACTCACTTTAATCTTGACATACTCTACGATACTGTTATTCCTAGGTAACTAGGACAGTTTCGAGGATCCATTTATCACATTTAGCACTGGGGCCATTATCGATACAGCGGTGATTCTCACATGTCCATTTCGTTGTATTGAGAGTGACTACGGTATTGAATGAACCCACACTTTGCAGTTACAGAGACCAAATTACCGCCAATATGCACTCAACGTGCATTCATGTGAATTCTTGCATTGCATACATTACTCTACATACCATAGTTTTTTCAATTTGATATCCCAAAGTGTTCATTTGAAGACGCAATAGGACAAGCGTCGTTCTCAAAGCAGCAATGAATCCAATTTAGAATACAGGAAGCATAATCACGAGTTAAGGGAGGAATCGTAGCACCTGGTAAACAAAGGCCACACACACACCGATGAAACGAAAATCCGTTTCCAAGTCCGGTCCAACACCTGCAGACGATGCCGCCGAGCCCATACAAAAAAAAAAAAGAAGTAACTAATCCCTTAATTTTTCAGTATTGGATTTGTACAAAACAAGTTTGTGGCCTTTCCCAAACAGTAGGAGGGAGGGCTATCGAGTCGATGTTTTATTAATTAATCGGCCTGAACATTTGGAAATAAGCCACCTGCTTTTGTAATAAAACCATGCCGAGGACGGGCTAAATTTGTGATTCTTGTCTTCCCAATCTTCTGACTAGTCGCGTGAAATACTGCCCAGGCACCCGTCGATGCACGGTGTGAGATGCATGATAACAGGTTGCAACACAACAGAATCGGTACTAGAAACTTCTCTTCAGAAGGCAATTTACACAAACACGGCACCAAAAAAAAAAGCATGGCAAGAAAACCCCTTCGTTAATTTCATCTATTGTAATTTATGTTAAAAGGAGGGCGCCCGGCAAATTAGTTGGCTCTCGATTCTCCGCAGGATGTGTGGCTTAGCAGGCTTGTCAGAGAAATATGAGAATCAACCGGCGCCAAAAACACCGAATGCGTAGTTCGGCCATGTGGCGTGTCATATAATCCATGAGTCCATGCGATTTCTATCTACGATAAGTCTGTGGAGCAATTATAGTAGAAAACTCGAAGAAATTCCGCTATTTTTTTCGACATAGTAAGTGAAAATTGACATCAACAAACTCATATGAATCATGATATACACATGCTGCATGGACGTACTGATGGTGGCGCGAAAATAAATTAGAAACAAATTATTAATCTCTTGACAGTTGAAACATCGCCGAGTTCAGGGTAAATGGCAGACCATTGTAAGCCACCGGTGCTGTAACTCAGTATCTTAAATACTGGTTACATGTTACTGGATACACTACAATACTGTTGGACCATGTATTTTTCACTGACTCAACTAAATAAATGAATCAAAATTTCGTGCTTTTCTGTCATGTATGCGATCTCACGCTTTCAGTCTAAGTCTCAAAATCAAACTGAATGGGTCAGGGGTCACGATGTAAAGGGACATGTGCTTTGGGCACCATACAAAAGCTATTCCCTCTTGACATGCTTGATGAGGCCGGACATCTATCGTCGCTAATGTCGATAAAACGTCTTGTTTAATCATTATTGGAATAGAGACAGAAACTGCCTACTGTCATGAATAATCGATCCATAGTTCCAAGTCTATATCGATAAGTCTTGGTGTAAAGCGCTGCGTAAAATGTGACATTATAACATGGCGAGATTTATTCGCATCAGCTACAAGGAATATCGCCAAAATGTTAAATTAATGAACCACGAACCGTCAGATTTTGACAATCGAAAGTGTTGCACAGAGAAAACTAGCATACTCAAGAACCACGTCCGTAGCTGATTTTTAGATCAGATCAATCTAAGTACGTCACAAGCGGTAATTTTGAATTGTGAGAATCACTTTTTTCACACCACACTGTTAACTGATTCGAAACAACTACCCATTGGACTTGTTGTAACCTCAGGTCAGAGATACGATACTGTCCAGTGATAAGTAACTCAACCTGAGGTTACACTCATTGGAACTAGCTTGTGTTTGCATTGTCCATTTTCCCTTGAACCAGACCTCGAGCGCGCCGCGCGAGGTCTGGGAAAAGTGTATTCAAAATGCATTAAGTATTTTCAAAAAATTTAACCGGTACAATGACTCGCTGTGGCGAGAATTTTTTTTTAATCGCAGTTTTCATTCCCCCATTCCCGTGTATTTTGAAGGCATTGGCCCGCGAAACGGAATTCCTATAAATACCCTGAGACTATCCTAGTTCGCTTATTCACTCTAATGACAGATTTTTTTACCTCTTTATGTCAAAATCCAACGATTAAATTTGCTTCTCAAGGCCCTAAAATGAATGTCTTCCAGTGCGATCACCCAATGCTGACGTCACGGCTAATTACGCTGGTTCCATGTAGTCCATCTATCTAGAACTTTAGAAGGACTCTCTTTTTCCCACTGACCTCGCCACCGGGAGCGCGGAGTGGCTAGTCCGGGGGTGGACCAGGGAGGAACGAGGCGAGGTTCCTTCTAGATGTACTATGCTATACGGGTCATTCGACGGTAAGGTTTCTAGTGCCATCTGTTGTACATGGGAAACTTTCTTTAACTCAGATAAGCAGATAGAGACATAATTTGCTACTGGTGCTGTGGAATCAAATTTAGATAAAGTTCAATGCAGCTGTAGTTATACGAAATAGTGAGAAATCCTTTTCCAACACATGCAGACGAGGCCTGCCAAGCCCAGTACAAAAAAAAAACAGAAAGTTACACTAATCATAAATTTTCAGTATTGGATTGAGAAAAAAAGAAGTTTGGGGGCTTATCCCAACAAGTGAGGAGGGAGGGCTTAATAAGAATTGCGGATAATTTTTTAAGCGGCCTAACTTTGGGAAATAACCCTGCTTTTTGTATAAAAACAATGACGACGCTAAATTTGTGATTTCTGTTGTCTTCCATCTCTGCCTAGTCCGTGAAAGCCGGGCCACACACAGTCGATTCACGTGAGAGCAATGAGTGACATGTTCACACAACAGAATCGGTACTATAAACTTTCTCTTCCGAAGCAATTTACATTTTTTTTTTTAACAGAATACAAAAAACAGCATGGCAAAAACCCCTTCGTTGAAATGGCATCTAGTTAATTTTATGTTAAAGGAAGGGCGCCCGGACAATATTGGCTCTAGATATCTCCGCAAAGGGTGTGGCTTAGCATCCTGTCAAGGAAAATATAGAAATCACAACCGGCGCAAAAAACACCGAATGCGTCATTGCCCGCCAGTGGCTGCATACTACTCCCAGTGATGTCCTTGCGATTTCTATCTACGCTACGGTCTGTGGAGGCATTCTTGAGTAGAACTCGAAGAAATTCCGCTATTTTTTCCGAAATAGGTACGTGAAAATTGACATCACAAACTCATATGAATCATGAGATAAACACATTGGGCCCCCCTTTTTTTTTTTTTTTGCATGGACGGACTTGAGGGTGCCGCGAAATCAAGTTAGAACAAATTAGATCTCTTGAAAGTTGAACATCACCGAGTTCAGGGTAAATGCTAGACCATTGAAGCCACCTCTGTAACTCAGTATCTTAAATACTGGTTACATGTTTACTGTACTACAAATTGTTGGACCTGTATTTTTCACTGACTCACACTAAAATGAATCAAATTTTCGTGATTTTCTGTCAGGTATGCGATCTCACATTTTCAGTCTAAGTCTCAAATCAAACTGAATGGGTCGGGTCAAGTTAAAGGGACAATGTTCTTTGGCACCATACAAAGCTGTCTCTTGACATGCTTGATGAGACGGACATCTATCGTGCGGTAAATGCGGATAACGTCTTGTTGTAATCATGATGGAATAGAGACTCCGATGCATATCGGTCATGAATAATCGATCCAAGTTTCAATGCTATCTCATAAGGTCTGGTGCAACGCATGCGTAACATGGGACATTAGAACATGGCGAGATGTATTCGGCATCAGCAGCTGGAATATCGACAAAAATGTTAAATTAAGAACCACAAAAGTTCAATTTTGACATCGATGTGCACAAGGAAAACTAGCATACTCATAAGAACACGTTCCTAGCTGATTTTTAGATCAGAGCATCGTAAGTATCGTACAAGCGGTAATTTTGAGTTGTGACAGAATTCACTTTTTTTCAACGACAACTGTGTAAAAAAACGGATTCGAAACCACGACATCTGTGTAACCTCATGTCAATTAATACGATAATTGCCAGTATAAAAGTAACGTCAACCTGAGGTTACATCATTGGAACTCGCTTGTGTTGCAGTTAGTCATTCTGAACCAGACCTCAGCGCGCAGCGCGAGTCTGAAAAAGTGTATTCAAAATGCTTAAGTATTTCATTACAGCACAATGCATAGGCTCAGAATTTTTTTTAATCGCAGTTTATCCCCCATTCCCCGGGTATATTTGAAGCATTGGCCCTCGAAACGGAATTCTAGAAATACTGAGACTATCCTGGGTTCGATTATTCACTCTAATCACAGATTTTTACCTCTTTCCAGTCAAAATCCAACAATAAATTTTGCTTCTCAAAGCCCTAATGTCTTCCAGTGCGGATCAACAATCGCTGAGCGTCACGGCTAACCGACGCTGGTTCCTATGTAGTCCATCTAGAACTTTAGAAGGACTCTCTTTTTCCCACTGACCTCGCCACCGAGCGCGGAGTGGCTGGTAGGTCACAGGGGGGTGGACACATGGAGGAACGAGCTAGAGTCCTTCTAGATGGCCTATGCGAGACGGGTCAGTCGCCGGGAATTTCTAGTGGCCATTCGGATTGTACATGTGGAAACTTGCTTTAACTTTAACCAGAAAAGACAATAGAGAACATAATTTGCTACTGGTGCTGGTTGAATAAAATTTAGAAAGAGTTCATGGCAGCTGTAGGAATACGAATAGTGGTACCTTTAACTAAACTTTCGCCAATTACATCCTTGCTCACCCTCGGGCTTCGCCAGCCTCGTTGGGCGTAGTTTTCCGAGGTGAGCAGTTGAATCCCTACTAGTTTGCATGTTGTTTGTCACACTTTATTCATAAAAAGCCAAGCTAGAGTAAAGAGTTTACATATTGAAAATTGCTTGTATTCTTAACCCGTTTTGTCGCCTTCATGTGAAAGCTGTTAACTAAGCCATAACAACAAAGATAAATAAAAATAAAGAACATTGATATACGACACGGAGGAGTGCCACAACCACCGAGCATGCGAGCAAAATTCAGAATAAGCAGCACATGGCCTGCACTGTGCTGTGGCTGAGCCTGTGCTATCACTTGGCATGTGGGGCCGGGCTAGCCACTGGCACCCACTGCAAAATCCCCCAATGTCCAAGCTTTTGAATGAATTACTATACTTCTAATTCTTCGAACCGCTATTACCTGGAAAATGTGTTCTCAAATCATCTGATACATGTTTGACATGGTTTACTCGGCTACGCTGCCCTGCTTTGTGGACGTTGGTCATGTGTTGTCGCTGCGCGCAGCACAGTTCCGGGATTTTCCAGGGATTTTTCCCTCCGCTTCAGCCTGGCGATTCCGTTTATCAACAGAGGGTGTTTTTAATCAATCCCATGATGCAGAGCATGTGCCTATACATACTGTACGAAAGTCGAAACACATGTCATTACTTAGGGATAGAAAGTGTTTCCAAAATTTTAAGAACTACAAGGCTTTCATTATCATGCAAAAATTCCATAAGTACGACAGTTTGTGGCTAAAATGAGCTTAAAGTCGGGTTTTCATGTGTAAGGAGTAGAATTTCATGTGATCATATGACCCATTGAGGTAACTTTCCCAACACTGGTGTCATTGGTGGGATTGACTCAAAACACCCTCTGCCTGGTTTTATCAATAAATTAGAATAGACTATTGCACAATCCCCGAAATGCATCTCATTCGTGCCCATTTCCATCCGGAACCTGTACACTTTTTTCAAAATCTTGAAATATTGTCCTTACTATCAACATAGCGGGTATATAGATGAAGGAGGGTTCTCCCAGAAATCTATCTGTTTCAAGTGGTCCGAAAGCCGTCCTTACGCATTGTCCCAGTAAATGAACTGTCCACTTGAGACGCCCTCTTGAAAGAGGCTTGATGTGTGTAGAGATCAGTGCTTGATTTCATGTGGGTTATGGCGACTCTTGCACGGCCGAAGTGATCATCGCTTACCAAAAATCATATCAGACTACCCGGCTGACCTAACGCCGGAAGTCCTTGTAGAAGAGACATTTCGCAGTCTCCCAGGGCGCATCGCTTCCTGCGGCCATTTTAAAATTTCTACCTTGTGTGCTCATTCGTCCCTGCCGCAAACACCCTATCGTTCTGTGACTTTTCGTTAACATTCTACAATACAATTCTTCACGTCATATCTACCGCAAGTGACAAATAGGAATTTTTCATAGCGTCATAATTACATTTTGGGGCCCATAACCGGGGTTTTTACACTTTAAACGAATGTAGAAAGAGTTCATAAGTGCAATGAACTAAAGTTGTAGCGCTGGCCAAGCTTCCAAGCTGGGCCAGTATTTTTTTAGGGCAAAGAAAAAGACCGGAAGCCCATTTTTCCGTTCGCCGTATTTTTCGCATTCCGCGTCTTTGACATGCACATTATTTTTCAGGACACGATGTGTGCTTATATACTTAAAAGTCTAAGCTTGAAAATCATCTCAGAATCGGAAAATTCGCTGAAATCCTACCCTGCACCTGCGTAATAAATCTCGTCCATGTCATAGAGCTGGAATATTCATGTATAACCGCCCGTTTGTTTATCAATCGCGGTCACTGTAATAGAGGTCGTGACGCGGTGGTGGTGTGTGCATTGTGGGACAAATTTCACTAGGTATAGCCCCGGCATGCGGTGGCGGCCAAGCCTCAATTCTTATAGGAACTCACAAAAATGTCAAAAGAATTACAACAATACAGAGTGCAAACCACAACCAATTTTGTTTTCTTGCCTTTGATGTGGTCGGTCCATGGTGTTCCCATGACCCCATACGACCTCGTCCTCCGTTCGTTATTATAAGAAAAAAAATCAGAAATAACCCTTCAGTGGAGTTGATTCTCATGACATCCACGGTTTTGGATAAGAAAATATTCCTTGACAACATCTAAATTCAGAATTTTTCGTCAAGATTTCACTTTTACGTGTCAACCATTGCACGTCTTAATTGGGGGTTTCTTCTTGGCCGCCCTCGCCTTACCCCGGGAAAATCAATTTGCTGCGATCGATATTGCCCATTCATTGGTAATTGCTCATAACGAACATTGAATAATACAGGCTGGTTAGGTGAACCCCTCATTCTATATAATACCTCTATGCTATCAAGTATCAATCAATGTTATTGGATCCGTGTACATATTAGTAGCATATCAAATAAGATTTATTATAAACAGTATTTTTGATATATTTAAAACTACGCTAAAACGGAGGATTGGAAACTGAGGTCGAAATCAAGATGATCCCTATATTTTCTCGGGAAATATCAAATACCACAATCTATACCATTCAGTTTCCTAGCTCGTTCTACGTTTGCTGTTGAATATTAATTTATTTTTGTAAAAAGGTTAAAAAAAACCTTTTTAATAATTTTATTGCTATACCGGTACAATCGTAAAACGGTGTTAGAGGGTGAGGCGGGGTGTGTGGGGGTTAGTGTGTGGCGATTGAAACGCTTTGTGTCTGGAAATTGAACGCGTGGTGTTGGAAATTGAACATTTGGTGTTGGGACGTTGAACGGTTGCGTTTTAGATAGTTTGGATGTTTGAATGTTGGATTAAACGCTCTAAACGTTTAATCTCTAAACAGTTCGACTATCTGAGCCACTAGCTGTTTGGTTCTGGACGCCGGATGTTTGTTTCTGACCCATGTGTTTGGTTTCTGGGCGCACGGTGTTTGGTTGCTGGGCCAGTGACAGTCTTAAAGCACACCTTGCCTTCACTTGTTCTCAACGCTGTTTTTACAGTGTACCGGTTAAGCCAACATGTGTATCAGACTTAGCTCTGTTTTGTTACTCTGTAATATGTTTTGTATCTTTTCTCTTGTATTTGTTGGATGCACCGCCAAGAAGCGTGCCACTGTTGTAAAAGTGTAATTCCACCATAAATTATTATTGGTACCACGAGGTGCTGTTTACAAAAAAAAATGTGTTCGTTCGGAGTAGCATGAACAGTACTAAAATTACAAACAAAGTACCTTTTCACGTGTAAGTCAATCTTACAGAAATGTAGAAGAATATCTAATGAGTACCAAAAACAATCGAGGCACTGGTGTTGAAATTCACGACAAAACGTGCTATTTCGATCGTAACTGTGCCCCTACTTGTCACCTGACGGACGATTACCCAATTATGTGCAAACGTCCAGATAGGTAAGTTTTCTGGGAGTTTTGTTACGCTTTTCCTTAAACCGTATGTTTTTAGCTGGCTTGAGGCTGGTAAAGTTCCGGATGGAAATGGGACGGGAAATGGAAGAATGCATTTCGGGGATGTTTGCAAAATAGTTCTATGCGCGGGTTAGCGGCTTTCGCGATATGTGGGCGCGGGCACCAAAGGGTTGTCAGAGCGTGTCCGGATCCATATGAACTTGTTGAGCTCTTATTCATACGTGACCTGTAATATTAGCGGGAATTTTAGTAAACTTTGTCACCTATACGTAGGGCCCCTGTCTAAGGAAAGAATTTTGGTCTACTCTAAGGTCCATGACATAGGCCTACTTCCAGCCGGCGGGGGGGGGGGGGGGGGGGGGCACTCACTTTTTTTCAGATAGCCTGATGTGCGGCCCCGATTTCCGGAAATTGGGGGATTGTGAACGGATTTTGTCCCCGGGATTTGTCTCCGAAAGGAGTGGCTTGGGAAACTGGAATCTTGAGAAATTTGCAGGCTTGGGAGCTGAATTGGCTAAAATTTAGCGTCTGAGGCAAACATTTTCTGAAAAGGGGACCGGTAACCCTCGTCGTACCAAGGGGGGGGGGGGGGGGTACCAAGGGGGGGGGGGTGTGGTTACACCCCCATAATGAACTTCGCTTCAGGTGCGCTAAAAATGCTAAAAAACTTCGTAAAAAGCTTCTAGGTACTCGTTCTCTCATCCTCCGGTCATTTTAGCGAAAAAGTAATGTGAAGGTAGCACCTTCACCGGGGTTAGGTATGCCCGGCAAAGTCGAAGTGTAGGGGGTGGTTGCCACCCAAGGAATTAATGGTGCACTTTTGAAAAATATTATGCACAGTATGACTCCCCTCAACTCTATGTTTATGTTAAACTAGCCAAATGCATCATTTGAGCTGAAAACCGTTGAAAATCCGATATTCCTGCGATTTTTAGCGCAAAATCGGTTTTCGCCTATGTCGGTGGAAAATGCCAATTTTGCCGACTCGCGGACTTGATGAAGTCATGTGGAACGCCCATACTAGGCATGTTGTATCTTATTAGTATACAATGGAAATGAGGAGGGACCATAAGCTATCCATTGGTATCAAAATCATAAAGAATCGGGTGCTTTATACAAATTCCCCCCCCCCCCACTTGGTACCGTGTTACAAAAAATGCTGGTAAGACGAGGGTTAAAACTGATTATGCTCCAAACTGAGGGTTTGGGAATGCCTTGAGAGACCGGAAAAGGGGATCTTAAGGGCCTTCTTCCAATGTCGACAGTTGCCCCTCCCCCCCCCGGAACGTCCAGTCGTGCGAGCGATTGGGTGAATGTGTGTGTGACCGAAGATCAAGTGTACGACTGGCTTCACGACAGAAATCGATCAATGCGACTGGAAAGTTATATGGGGCCTAACTATCCAGGCACTTCTTTGCACAACCTTATATAAGATGTCCGCTAGGTCCAGGAAATGGCAATAAGGTGTTTGTGTGAAGTCACAAGGAGGGATCAGAAAGCAGTCAATATTTGAGTTGGTGTCGACATCCTTGGATGTGGTACCCAGAGAGTGTTTTGAATCAAATCCCATAATGCATGCAGCTGTTACATATACTGTATTGCACTAAGCACACTGTCAGACACAATGGTCAGTACGTAGGACTAAAAAGTGTTCCAAAATGTTCAAGAACCACAAGACTTCATGATACGCATAAAAAACATTCCCTAAGTATGGTAATGCTTTGTGGGCTAAATGAGCATAAAAGTAGGTATTTTTATGTGTTAGATAGGATTTTTTTGTGGGGTATCAATGACCCTATTTATGGGCAAAGTTCCCAAAACTGGTGCATTGTGGGATTGACTCAATACACCCTCTGTGGGTACCATTTGATTTATTCAGAGAGTAATAGACATTCATGGTGGACTTGGTAATGTGAATCTAGAAATGCACTGTAGTCAAAAAGCTTCAAGTAGTTTCACAAATGTACTAACTGGTAGGGTATTATTTTTTCTGGCCATGTTTAATGGAATGGAATGCCCCAAAAAGATTTGGAGTAGGTTATCTTCTCTTTTCCTGGGACATACCTACCTACCTACCTATCAAGAGAGGCCAAGGGGGGGTCCTATATCGGTTAACTTCGCCAAGGGTCCCTTGCACATACCCGAGGTCTTTTCACAACTGATCTGCAAAGCCACTTCTACAGCTGCCACCGGCATCCTTCCCAAGTACACCTTAAGAGATTCGGGTCAAGATAGTTTAACACAAAAAGGGTCAATTTTGACCCGCAGGGCTACTGTCAATTATGCATCAACTAAAAAAGGGTCAAATTGACCCACTGAATTGGTCAAGAATTTACCCCAAATTGTGGTTAAAAATCGGGTTGAAATGCTATATTTGGGGGTTATATATCTTTTTGAAAATAACCCGGTTGGGGTCAAAAATGACTATATTTAATAGTCATTTGGTTTAATCGGGATGCAAAAAAACTCTTGATAAAGAAAATAACCCCAACGTAGCTGATTTTAAACTACCTCCTTTGGCAACGGACTTATGTTTCGGGCATTTGAAATTGACCCGTTTAGGGGTCACTTTCAATTGATGCTATAAAAACAGAAAATGACCACGAACGTGGTTGATTTCAACCACGACTTGTGTCAATAAAAGTGACCACGTAAAAGGGTTGAAATTTTGACCCCGTTATTTTTAAGTGTACTTAAGTTACATTCTCAGGCCTCTTCTAACACGAGAATGAACAATTTCTCCAACCAGGCCACCGTGAATTTCCACCACTACCTCAAAGATCCCTTATGTATACCCAAAAGTTCCTTTTCCCATAGTTACATATGCTAATTCCCATACTACCCATGGTCCGTTCCAGACACACCATGATACTTTATCAATAACCCAGATTTCCTTCCTAAATACCAGTCCATCCACTTCCCAACTACCCCACGGTTACCTTACAAAACGACCCCAGGGTTCTCCTTTCCAACAACCCGCCTATTCACGTAACAGAGTTACTAATTGATACCAGTGAAACACATTAATTCAGCTTGAGGTCCCCGTTTTGATGAAAAAGTTTTGTCCTCGGAGCTAATTGAGCCGAATTTAGTCCATTAACGACTGCTAATTTGGCACTCCTGAAATCTGTTTCCAAGGCTGTAATTTAAAAGTCTGACTCGAGATTCGAAATATTATTTTTTTGGGTACAATGATAAATAGTCACCGAACTAAAGAGTAGTAACCTAAAATGCACCAATTCACGCAACTTTGAGATGGATCGGAGTTTCGTTTTGATGCACGGCAAACATGTTATGTGATAGTATACGATACCAGTAGATATGTGATAAACACAAGAATTCCGGATCCGGAATTTTAACCAAGTTGTGATTTCTATAGGAAGGATTCGATTTAAGCTTAGCAAGTTCACACAGTGATTAGGATATGGACAAGCATTGTGTCATGCAAAAAACACGAGTTTTTTGAAAATTGAGGGCGCCCGTCCTCCGAAATTTGAGTCGCGGGCCTTTAAAGACATGAAACCGGAAACCTAAGGAGGAATAAATTATGAAGGAGATGGATAACTGTGACGAACAGTGGTCCCTGGGCCGTGGATTACAGGGGCGCTATAACGTCGGTTAGATTTAAGGGGTGAGACACAGCTCTGAAAAGTCCAGGCAAACTCGGGGATAGGCGATTATCTTGTTGAGTAGTTGGACTAAAACGTAAAATTGTTGTTATATGAAAGCTGTGAATTTATGAATTACTATAAGATTAGAATATACGGTTAAATTAAGTTCTTTGTACACAAAAAATTGTAGGGAACAAACATTTCCAAGGGATTTCAATTGAAGGGACCCGAATGTGTAGATCCAGGGCGTAGCAAAATATATAAAACTTGATTCATAAAAATAGATTCAATTAAACCTAAAGAAGACATTAAAGGCGCTAAGTTGGTACTAAACATACCAAATTCGACATTGAATTAACTGAAATAGGCGCATTTGAAAAACAAAATAATTAACAGTGTGAAAAATTCAATGTAGGATACCCCTTAGTTTAAGGTGGGCCTTGGTGCGATCGATGGGCCGTATATATAGCGAGTCTTGGCCCAATGCGAAGCTTCATTACGATCGATGGTTACAAACGGGAACACGCAAATCTATACGGTGAGGTTAATAAATCCGGATGGTGGACCATAAATTTCGTTTGTATGCACGAACTTTCGTATTTTGCCAGTTTGAGCATATTGAGGGTAAAGGAGCAAAAGAGGACAGGCGCTAAGTGTCACCCCCTGATGACACTGAGAGACAAAATCAGTTCCCAGCCCTCTGAGTTCGGTATTAAGGGCCACACATACCCCTACCTAGAAAAACATTTGAGTGTCCACACCGACTCTCTCCTCTCACTCTCGTACACCCTTTAAAAATGGGCATTTTTTCCGTGGTCATTTTAATCAACCACGTTTTGGGTTGTTTTGACCACAATGAGGGGGTTATTATTGTACGATTTTCATGGGTCATTTTGACTACGAAGACGTGAATCAAAAGATCAGTGGTCATTTTGCCGACACCTTTGCGTATTAATATTTACTCGGCAATTATCAACTACATGTAAATCTTATGAAGGGATTAGACATGCGTCTTGGGTGTGAGAATCGAAATGCATTTTGTTTTCATTATAAATCAGGGATAAGTTGTACAATTCCATATAACTGCTTTATGTAGAAACAAACAACCCAAAATAGTGACAAAAATGATAGTATTTGAGAGAATTTGTCATACCGTCTCACGCGAATAAACATACAGCGCGTACGTCTCAAAATAAAATAAAACGCTGATTGTGGTTTACATTAGCACAGAATAAACAAAGATCAATAAGTTTTGTGTTTGATGGTAAAACGGTATTGATCATGGTGCACAATATCACGCTTAAACTCTGGGATATTCACCAAGAAAGGCTTTTTTGATCTCAAGTCGGAATTTTGATACGCACGTATAGAAATTACAGAATCAGATAAAAAGTAATGCCTTGTCTTTAATACACGGATTTCAAGCCAACCACTTGCAGGTTATGTTTGCATATCCAAGCCAGTAACAAAAATACAAAAATATGATTTTTGATAATTTTTTTCGATGTTTCGGATTAGCAAATCGCTGCTAATCCCTTTAATTGTGAAGTTCAATTAAATATAAAGTAAGTTAACATTATTATTAAACAAAGCTAGCGCAGTGATAGTGTGGGTTGGTGTGTATTCCCGTAGGATGTTCATGCTAAAATTGATTTTGTTGCTGTTTGTGTTTCAATAGGACCTAAACTGTCACAAATATGGGGAAGGGCAAATTTTCCGGACTGATGCCCTTCATGCAAGGGGGGGAAATGTTGTACAGGGAAAAAAATTTAAAATCGAGTAAAACTTGGTTTTAATTGTGCATAACGCGTTCGTCTCCTCATAAGGATTAGAAAAAGTATACATTTGCATAGTTCCGACCTTTAGTTTAAAGCGGTATAGCCCCATAATGGTTCAAGGTCACCCTGGGTAATGCTCGATTTCCGATGTTGTTGAAAATGGTTTGTGTCAAATGATTCTTGTGTCATGAATGAAAACAGGAAAATGCATTTTAATTGATTTTTGATATCACCATAGCGACATACAGGCAAGTTCTGGTGACCCCCATAGACCAGGTAGACCCTTGCGACATTTGCTAAGGAAGTAAGTAGCCAACCAAAGTCACAACTGCAAAATAACATTTTGGATCCTGTGAGGACCATCAACAACTTATCCACCAGTTTCAAAAATCTGAGCATTGGGTTTAAATTTTACCCCAGAAAGACCTTGTTGAACCATTATGGGGGCTATAGCGCTTTTAACTCTAAAGGTCGGACCTAGGCAAATATATATTTTTTAAAATCCTTAAAGGAGAGGAAGAACTGGTAAGTACATTAAAACACAATTGACCGATTATAAATTTTTCCCGTAGTAAAACATTTGCCCCCTTGAGGAAGGGGGCAGCATGGAAAATGTGACCCCATATTTTCTGACTGTCTGGTCCCACGAATGAAAACAGCAAGAAATTCAACTTTAGCACCAAAAATCCTACGGGAAACCGTTTCATTGACATAACAACCCACACTATGACCGGCCGAAATGCCCGCATTTTTTTCAAACTTTAATGACTGCATTACAGAACTATATGCACACACACGGGTGTGCATCGGCTCCAGCCCCACCGGAATTCTGTCGAATTCGTTTCAAAATTCACGATGGCGATGGAGGGTCCGTGCATGGAAAAAATTACTACAAAAATATGGGATATTGCTGACTTTTATAGGAAGGAAATCCCTTATTAACTTCAAAGGTAAGTTTTAATGAAAAATCCATTGTTATTGAAAAAGGCTAAGAGGTAAATCATCTCAGAATCTGAGGGAAAGAATTTTATTGTGCCACAACCCATGAATTCGGCAGCCTCAACGGAATTAAAACTGCATGTAAACTAAAAGATGTGTTGAAGATGCTGTGTGAACTCATCCTACGGTAAGCTTAACGGTCCAACACCCGGGCCGGACTATAACAAGAATGTAAAGGCAATTAAGTATTGCTGCAGCGCGTTGCGAGAAATTAGTAGCAAGTGTGCGACATTCGGCAACGCGTTGAATGCGGTGTAGGCCAATCAAAATCATGAAAATGCTGGAAGTATTTAAAAAAATAAATCCGCAACGCTTTAGATACATGCAAAGCGTTGAAAAACTTTACAAAGGATTCACAACGCATTACGAAGGTCCACAAGCCATAACTCATTAAGTGTCATAATTAACTAGTTTGCACAAGCGTGTGAGAAAGTCAAACACCGTTTGCAACAATTTGGCAACGCGTTGCGGTGTCGACCCAATCAAAATCATGAATTTCTGTGACGATTTCCAAAAATCTAAACCTCGCAACGGTTTGCGACATTCACAACGGTGCAAACCTTCACAACGTGTTGCGGCCATACGTTATGACCTATTGTCATCACACGCGCTGTAAGGCTTGAACACGTTTGTGAAGGCTTGGCAACGCGTTGTGATTTAAGGCCATAAAGGGGTCGTCATAAGTATGTCGCAGGCAGTATTGTGGATCTATTTTTTGAAATAGTCACAGAAAATCATGATTTTGATTGGTTGACGCGCAAACGCATTGCCGAAAGGGATCTCAGTGAGTTTTCCAAACGCGTTGATAGATACTTTGCAACGTGTTTCGGTCTATTTTTTTGAATAGTTCACAGGAATTGTTATTCTAATTGGCCGACACCGCAACCGGTTGTTGTGACATTGTCGCAACACGTTGCGACTTTCTCGCACTACATGCGTTAATACGTATGGGCCTTGATCCTGATGTCATCTCTCATGAGTCTTTCTTGCAATTCATTAATTTGGCTATTCTAAATTTTAGTTTTATAACTTTGTCTGTCTGAGGTATGAAGTGACGACGCGAGCGTAGATCCAGTGCCGCCTTCAGTTGCAGTGAGCTTGTGCTTTTAACGCGCGCGCTGAAGTCGGCAACAATGTATACGCCCGGGTCGCTACTTCATACTTCGTGAGGGAAAGAGTGTACAGAGAGTATGTATGCGCAGTTAAGTATGACTATATACTCAGGGACAGAAACCTGTTTCTGCGTATTACTGCAGAGAAAAAAATTCAAAAGCGATTCGATTCTGCTGTTGCTGGGTCACCGACCACGCGTCATACGCGCTGATAGTCCACCCCATTGTACAACCAGGTGTTACGTACTCGTCAAAGGGTTGCTGTCCCCGGAGTTAAGTATTAGCGAAGCTTATAAATATGCATGCAGTTGATTCAAGTCCCAATCATCGATACATTATGGGTAATCACCGTTTGCTGTTGAATGGGAACAGCCGGATATTTCACCGCAAAAATATTCGTACATGCCTTCATAAACATCATTGCTTGTATAATATTAAAAATAATAAGAAATTTGAGTAACACAAAGTTATGGTAGATGATGTTTATTTTGTTTATTTTCGTTGCCATATAGGTCTCAAAAGTTGAAATGGTTCACATCAAATTAAAAAGTGGTTTGATGATGTATATAAACTGAATGGATAAAAAATATATTGCACAAGACTGAAAAAATATTGCACGAGTCCGAAGGATGAGTGCAATATTTTAGCGAGTACATGTATTCTTGTACACCCGAAAAAAGCCATTCAATAGGATTATTATTTATATCAGTCCTATACGCCCGCTTGTCATCAGACGTAATGTGCGCTGAAACTTGATATTAGCGGGCAGTATTTTTTTAAATTGCACGCATCCAGGTACTTGTTTACATATTGAATACACTAACACATTTATTTACCACGCCAAAAGCCTGGTATAAAAATAATATCAAAGAATATGATCCATCAACACACTGACCACACATAAAACCTGATAAAAAATGTTTCACGAAAATGGACCTTTTGGACAAAATTAATCGATAAACATCGATGTAGGACCACCTTTAATTGGGGAATGACACCAGAGAACAAATGAACAAACATTGGTAGTTAACTTTTTTTTTTTGCAAAATTTTCCTCTGAAATTCCTGTGAATTTTATGGCAACGGGGCAAAAAATCGGCAACCTTGCAATTAAAAAAAATGTGCAAGATTAGAAGGCTACCCTTAAAATGTGTTTTGACACCCAGAGAACCAATGGAAAAACTTGAAACAACATTTTTTGAAAATTTCCCCGAGAGCATTGCCCCCGTCAAACATTTAAATCAAGAACCCATCATCCCACCCCATCCCCCAACCCCATCACTGACCAAAGATGCAGGTATAAGCAGAAAGTTTGTCGTGTGCGGACCAGTTTAACCAATTCAGCTGACAGAAATTAAAGTTTATTAATAGTTAAAGTGAAAAATGTGAAATGGGAAAACAATAACTAATAGTATAAGTAACCTAAGGGGTTCAGATTTCAGGTATTGCTGCTTTTGATACCAACCCCTCTCATTTCATCATCAAACTTGAGTTCATGATCAAAATTCGGTCAGTTGTAACTCAAGGAAATAATGAAGAAGGAAATAGCTTGAGTTATTAGTGTATAGTAATTTTGTTTTGAAATTGCTTGTTTTCAGAGTAGGCAGAGGAAAAGCAAATGAAATGAAGAGGTGGCTACAAAACAAACATAGAAACAATATATGAAGGCACAAATTTTCTCTGTTAGAAAGGAAGGAAGATGGCGCCAGGGAATTAGCAGATTTTGACTGCATGGCCAAGACTGTTGGACTTCCGTGGAATGGTACAGTATACATATTTCTTAATTCAAGCAGGATTCTATATAGGAAGTGTGGAGCATAAATGCATGAAGTCTGCTGCAAATACAACAAATTTTACTGGATCCAATATCAATGAGGAATCACATATTTGCTCCTGAAGAAAATAATTTCGGTAGTCTTTTTATTTTTTGAAACATTATTGTAGGCTTAAAAATAAAAAAAAAACAAGCTGTTTCCGTCGCAGCTTTAAAAAGTAAATGCGAAATGCATTGGTATTTTATTTTTGTTTTAATCATTCGTTGAAAGAAGCAAAAATTTGCTGTGATTTTTGAGGAATTGTATAATTTTTGTTACTGCTTGAAAAACAATGTAAATGCGTATGGATCAGCCCCAAAAACTAAATGCGCGCGTGCTACTGGAAAACAAACTAATCTTGTTATTTTTAAAGCCTAACTTGAAAATTTGTGAAATGAAGTGGTGGATATATATATATCTGTTCACCTTGAAGTATGAAGCAAAAGTATTCCAACTCTGTGCAAATCTTGAGATTGAAGCTTACATTTATAAACAACGAATACATGCAATTCACGTCAGGCACGGGTCATTCACCTTGCATGCAGGCAATTTATTGCGTATATGCTGCTTTATTTGATTTCCTTACACGTGCGAAATTATTATCGCGCATTGGTGTCTTAATGGGGAGGATGTGACAAACTTCAAGGTGGACAGAGAAGACACCGAAACCCACAGAACATAATGTACCCAATTTCTTTTGTTATTGCCATCTCATTTTCAGGGTGATTTTTAATGCACATTTTTGATTCATGCTAATGTCTTGATTTAAGGCCGAAGCAAAGAATCACTTTTTGCCACGTGTTGGTGCACTTTATACTGGATGGCGATATTGAGCTATATCCAGTCAAAACCAAATACATCATTGAAAGGCAATAGGTTACCTTTTCAATGAAAAATTAACAGTTTAGTCACACTGTAGGTAACCGTAACCCCCATGTTTGAAATGCACCCTTCCTGTGTGGAAGATGAAGATGTCTTATGAGTGTGCACAACAGGTTTCAACTAGTATGGTCCATTCATAGATCTGCATTTGCTTGCCAGTGTTTAGAGAACTTAAGTTAAAGAATTAATTATTCTTCTTTCAAAAAGCTGTCAAATATTTGAAAATTCCAGATGAGCAGAAAATTGTCTTCCTTCACGTTATGTATTTATGTGACGGGATACTTTAGCGATTATTCCAAATGTAGAATGATGCGCATCTGTGCATGTGTGCAAGTGTGGGATGATATTGTTGCTAAGAAAGGAACTGGCTTTGATAACTAGTCAATAATTTGAACTTTTGCATGATGTTAATTCAGAATTTTAAGGTTCTTTAGTTGCTAAAACTATTTTATTCATGTCATTTTGTGAATATGACTGGACCAAGCTAACAAGGAAGTTCGCAATTCATAAAATGTACTAATGTATTACAGTTAGTTACTAAATGAAGATCTTGGAGCCTGATGAGATCATAATTGCAAATGTATACATTGTCAAATCATATGAGATTGTTTCCTTTGACTTTTCAGAATGCAGAGCAAAGTACCATCGTACCAGGAACCGATACTTACTGGGCTTCTTAAAAGTCATGACTCATGCGACCCCACCCCTTTTTGTTTTGCTAATGGAGCGATACGTAAGCTCAGAAGGAAATCGTTTGTCATGTTGAAGGTATGGCCATCCACGCGGGAGTCCTTTTGAAGGCTGGTAGATGAATTATGGGAGCAGCTGCCAACATTGAGTGAAGGTTAGAAAGAAGATGGGCCTACGTTACAAATCTTTAAAAGGTCAAGAGCGCGTCCTACTTGCATTAGAAAATGAAGGAGTGATTTAAATTTGAAATGTTTGTGACATTCATTGAGTGTCATACATTTTTCTTAATATATAGGAGTATTCTTTATACTAAACAGCGGTTATTTTGAGTTAGTAAGTGCGTTTTTACGTGTCAATTACACACCCGTGCAAAATAAAGCGCAAGGGCGTGGTTATTTATGTGTAAAATGTCACTACCAAACTCTTTAAATAGCGCTGTTTAGAGGCAGTCTGGTCTGGCAACATGAGCATTTACTAGCCAGGGGAAACATGCGTGTAGCAAGCCAAGCAGTATTTCCTTGTCAGGCAGTCAGATGGACTCTAAATCAAAAAGAATCAAGAAATGGATGGTTAAAATGTTGTAACTTGGCTGGATATTTGACACACTGAAGCTGAATTCATGAAGTCGGCTTTTGAAGACCATCAGTTACTTATAGAGGACACTGGACACATGATGATGAAAACTTTGAAAAATATTATGCAAGGACCCCCTCAAACATATTTAATTCAAGCAGAATTTAGTTGCAGAAGGTTCTAACATGGTTTTTAGGGGCTAAGGCAAGGTTCTTCAAATCGGACTTATTAGTTTTTTGCGAAGCTGTATCTCTCCAACCGAAGTGATATAAACATAATGGTTGTACAAGGGTTATATTTAAGATTATCTATCGCCCGCCCAAATTGGAAAGTTATATCACTTTTACTTTGTGCTATGGACCCCCAAAGTATGGGAGTGGTTTTTGAGCCATTTTTAAGCCCCTGTAATTTGTAAATTGGGGCAAGGTGCATTTTTTTGTTCACATATTGCAAATCTGCAGCAAAAGGTTTCCAGAATGCCAGTTTGAAGATCTGAGTGATATAGTTCTTACTTATGGACTTCAGTGAATTTTGAGTTTCACACCGCGCTGCGGCGCGTGCCCCTGGCCCGGGTACATGGTTTTTGAGGGACCCCCCCTTAAATTTAAAATTATTGTAGCGTGAAAACGAAAAAGAGGTACAGAGCTCAAAATTTCAGGATTTTCAGGGTTCATGGATATCTTCAATACACCACAAAGAAAGAAATCCATGAGGTGATGGTTTGTGTTTGTACTTGATTTGTTAAATTGGTATGGAATGACCCTTTAAGGTTCTACCAAAAGAAACTTCAAAATTTAGTAGGCCTAGGAAATTTCTTTATGAGCTCATTCACAAAAGTTTAGAAAGTGCATAAAAGTGTTAACATTGTTTAATATTTTTTTTTTAAAAAAAGTAAGGGGGGAGGGGGGTTTACAAACTCATTTTTTTGCCAAAGAGATGTTTTGAAAAACCTGTAAGGGTTCTTTACTAGGGTTTCAAAAAAGGGTTCTTCACTATAATAAGGTGCTTCAAATGAACAATTTCTTGGTGACTGAAGAACCTTTGTGGTTCTTTCAAATAACCCATGGGTTATCAAAAATCACCAGGAAAGAACCCTTAAAGGTTCAACCAATGAAGCAAACCTATTTGAAACCCTAGTAAAGAACCTTAAAGGTTTCAAAACACAACCACCTTTAATACAAACAAAATAACATTTTTAAAACAAAAAAGATTATATGTTAAACAATGTTTGTCACTGATGAGCTCATAAAGAAATTTCTAGGCCTACCTAAATTTGAAGGTTCTTTCACTCTGAAGAACCTTAAGAGCTCGTGGAGTTGATATATGCGGACAAAAAAGTGTTCTTAGGAAAACATTTTTTCTGAGAGTGTAAATTTATTAGATAACATTCATTGCATGTACAAAGAAAAAGAAAGAATAAAAATGCCGATTTAGACATTTTCGCTATTTTCGTACAATCATTTTACACATGATTGCAATAGATGGACTGCGACGGACGGAAATTTTCTTCAGAAATTTGCAGATGTATTCTACGGTCTCCACCATTATTTATTTATCAATATTAATAGGAATACAGAAGTGGCCTTTTTGCAACAATTTGAGATGCATATAAACCAGAAATTCTTGTCCGTAGCAAACTGTTTTTCACGTCCGTCAAAAATGGCACCCTGTTGGGATCCCAATGGAAATATAGATTTTTTTTCTAATTATCTTCATAATAGGTCAAGGACATTAAATTCTATAGTTTTGATATTGTACATTATGTGGAAAATTAAATGTTTGACAAAATGCGACGGATGGAATTTTAAACAATTTTTCCCATTTTTTTTAATTTAATACTAAAACAAATTTTAGGAATTTTTGTTAGTTATAAATGGATGGACTATACTAAACCAACTTAAAATGAAAAATCAAAATTCCAACCACCCTTTTCCTGTTAAAAGTTTAGAGAATTTTGATTTTTTAAATTCCATCCGTCGCACTCCGGAGGGCAACAATATTTGACTCTTAACCCACCCCATTTTGTATATACGGAGGAAAACAGATTGGACCAAAAAAAAATTATAAATTCAATATGCTTTTGAATTCATGTAGGATGAAGAAAGTTAAGTTTTACTATATTTGGGTGACCATATTGGATTTGGGCCCTACATTTCTACAAAAGAAATAAGATTGATTAAATTAAACAGGGTGGAAAAATAACATTTTGTCACAATTTCTAGATCGGTCTACCGGACATCAATAAAACATGTATTAACTGTTTTGTTCATGTAGGGCCATGCCCATTTTTGATTTTTTGGCAGTTTACAACATTTTATTTTTTTTTATTTGAAAAAGTTGGGGAAAAATATTTGTACATAACATTCCTGAAAAAAAATCACCAAAAATGCCACAATTTTGTGCTAAAAATATTTATTGGTTTGAAGTGCTAATTAAATACAATGGCTTCTAGAATGAACATGGATTTGATCCATGTATCTTTCATGAAAAGGGAAATACCACCATGACAAGAAAGGGTGGAAAGTTTTGTTCCACCCTGTATATTTCTTACTCACCCTGTATGATACAGTGTACTTTGTTGGTTTGGCATCCATGTATTTCTATAATGTATAAGACTTTTCAATTTTCGCTATGTATCCATTAGGTAATTATACTCTAGGTTGAGTAAAAAAAAATTGCACATTTGTTATTTATACATTGTAGCACTTTTTAGGACCAATTATTAAATGGTTATCTTACCATTTTGCAATATTTACTGTAATAGTAATACAATAATTTATAGGAAAATGTTTTTAAAATGAGGAAAAATAAAATAGTTCACACAACAAACATACCTAGGTATTTGTAATTGTCATATTAATGTGGTTTCTTTAAATTTGACTACTAAATGGGTTGGGAAAAACAACCACGGCATGTGGTTATTAATGACCCATCAGATGACCGTTTGTCTAGTGGTGTTATTGACCCCCAAATAACGTTGGTTATTATTTTGACCACAAACGGGGTACTTTTTAACCACAAATTACGTGGTCATTACAGTGACCACGATCAATTGGGGTCAATTTGACCACTATAGGAGTTAGGTGCATGCATAGTTATGATCACTAAGGACGGGGTCAAAAAATTAACAACGTTTTTGGTCATTTTTGACCCCCGAGTTTTAATGTGTACTCCCAACGCTCTCTGATAAGGTTTCGATGTTCATGGAAAAACGGTTTGTTGCCCATTTGTGTCTTTGGTAATAAGTCGTTCAACATGCATTTATTCGGAAACATAAACGGTAATATTTTGATAGGAGCCGTTGATCTACATTTGGGCATAATAGTGACATAATTTCCCATTATCTTTTCATCGAAAAAATAGGGAAAATTGATGTCCCCCGAAACACCAAACATTAAAATTATAAAAATAAAATAAAAAAACCACTAGCGCTTTGAATCTTCCGAATATCAATGTTCTTGGGTAAAAAAATGGGGTCGAAATTATGTACATGCGTTTTTTTCTTGTATTCTCACTTTTAAAAGTCAAGAAATGGTGAAACTTGTGTAAAAAATATTTGACCCTTTTTAAGAAAAGTGTAGACTTGTTATCCACATTTTCAGCAAAACCCCAAGCAAGCTATTTAAAATTGATCAAGAGTGCCCATAGATATTATTTTCCGACCACAAAAAATTGATTAAACTTTAATCGGATACATCTTAGCAAGGGGCGATTGTGAAAAACAATGCGTTTCAAAAATGTGTATCTACGTTATTGGTATACGTATCGTTTATTACGGTGAATGCATTTTAGTTAAACATATCAAACATATTTGGCACCATAGATGATATGGTGTCAATTAAAGTGCCTTTAGAAATAAAATTTAGTAAGGTATGCAATATTTGTTTCAGTAAAAGCTAATTTTCAGGCAGCATTCAACACTCAAAGATAACGTAATAAACTAAATTGGACATATTTCTTGATTCATTAAGCTACTCAAACTGTAACTT
>JAMKCH010020282.1:0-23431 GCA_023653785.1 Ophioderma brevispina
CAAATGCAAATTAAAGGAAATTTGTATCCCTAAGTCTCCTTGTATCCCTTTATTAAAATTTGAAGAACTATTAGTGTGTTCAGTATAAGATGAAACATGACCTTTGATAAAGTTTATTGAGATAACACCAGGGAAGACCAATGTCATAAAGCAACCCTAGGGTAAATATAATATAGTAACTATAGTATATTTTGGCTCAACTTGAAGCCTCTTCTCTGACAAAATGTGTAGAATATAAGGCCGGGGTCACACGAGAAAATTGTCGTAATAACTCGATTGTGACAGGATTGTAATAAGTCAACGACGACTGCGATCACACGTATCATTTATTGTAATCGTATCGCATTAAATTTTGGTCATACCAAAATGTCGTATGGTGTCAATCATTTCATGTTGCGACGGCAACGGTCGAGGTTCATCGGGTCATCAATGATAGTTGTTTGGCGGCAATTCTATTGGCAAAAACATCAACGCGATTGTTAAATAAGGACAACACACGCTCCTCTTTTACCAACTTACTGGTTCAATTTCGAGATGCAAACGTGAAAGGTACTACTTGATCAATTCTTTTATATTCCATCTCTGATTCCACTGATAAATCGGTTCTTTCAACGTGTTATAAAGCTTTATAATTCGTATGACAACATCTGAGAATGTTTACTTCCGGGTTTGATTTTCATGCCACCGCGGTGTCAATATCAGTCTTAGTCGCGCAAATTTAAGATCGATGATCAAAATTAAAATTATTAAATTAAAATTCATATTTTAAATAGACAAATTTAGAACTATAACATGTATGTGATTAGGTAAATCCTTATTTATCTAATTAATTGATAAAATTTCGGCTTATTTATTAAGTCTGGGCGAACATGTGGGAACAAGGATGGTGACCCGTGCAAGTTCACATCACATCATTGGAAAAATACTGGGGGAAAATAAATAAACAAATGCCTACAGATACCGATTTTCTTTATCCCCCAAGTTTATGCCTATTTCAGAAATTAGCAAATTTTACACGAATTTACACCTTGCAGGCATTGTTGTAAACTATTTGTTCGGTAAATGTAATTAGAGAAAACATTTCCAGACTCGATTCAATTGAAATAAGATGTAACTTATCTACTCTGATCCCGTCTCTGATTCAATTCAATTCGTGTCAGGGACCAGGGGATGCGTTGCTATGGATAGGTAGCAATTTCCGGGAAGGCGGAGCTGGACGAAGGGAAGGTCGCCGTCATGGTTGATGGATTTTTCGTATACAACGACGAATTTATTACAATCGTATCACAATAAATGCGACCCAACGATGAAAATTTTTGTTGTTGACCGATTGCGACACGATTACAATACGCCGACGAAAATTTGCGGTCACACATACAAAATATATACTACAATAAATTGGCATGTCGCAATTCGTGTGACCCCGGCCTAAGTGACAAAAGGATGGGGTCATGTTCCACCTTATACTGAACAGGGTATGGCTTCCATGTGGATGTGAACAAGACAGTAGACTTGTTCCCCTGACCAGTCAACTTGTCCCTTGTACAAACCTCAATGACACATAATTGCCTACTGCTAGTATGATCACCGTGAAGGTCATCCTCATCACCAGGGGGTAACTTCAAGTTCAATTCAAGTTGATCCTCCATACACATTGTCCACTATACAAGCAATCAAAACTCATCAAAAAACATTCTACTCCCAAATTGTTAATAAAAATCTGGCTCATCATAAAAAATAAAATTTAATTCATTTATAATGACCTTCAGATTTCTTAATACTCTTGAGTACATAGGATGGTATTCTAATAGTTAACGAGCCATCCCGGTATGAAAAACAAAAGTTCCAGTCACTTTTAAATAGTGCAACAACCATGGTAAAAATCAATGCTTTATGCAGACAGAGATTGACTAAGTGAATCTCACTGACTCCTTCCTTATGCAGCGTTGCCACCAGTAAATTGCCCCGGCCCTAATATATATGAAGATAAAAAAAAGTAGCCCAATTCTTAAAGGAGCATTTCGTGATCCACAACCTCGTCCCCCTGATTTACTTCAAAAAAGTTGGGATTTTTATATCATCTGAATTGTTAGCCTTAGTAATTCCATGTGTACCAAATATTATGTGCAAATTCGGCTGTATCTGTAAGAAATTCGCAATTTTGTATTTCCTGTCTGTAAACAGACAGAAATTACAGCACAGTGGCCTATGGGACCGCGGGAAACAAGGAATTCCTCATAACACAAAACCGCAAGATCGGAATCAACTAAAAATTTGTGAATAAGCTTTTCTCAAGGATATCTAGTGAACCATGAATAAAACAGAAGGTGCTGGAATCATGAAAATGCACCTTTAAGTGGTTTCTATTGCATTTTGAGGATATCCTCCTCCATTCTTCACAAGTGAGCCCAAATTTGGCACCCAAAAACAATGGCATTGGCAACACTGTTTGACGCCTATCCTTGCGCATTCCATTTTGAATCCAGGAATGGCTCTGACATCTGCCAGTCAACTTTTAGAGGATTTATACCCAGAAGTGCTGAGTGATCTGGGATCAACCCTCCCATAACACTGGCCGGAAATGTCACAGGCACAGCGCAGAGGGAGACAGGAGTAATTCCTCTAGGTTATCATGATGTGAAATGCACATTTTGTGCCTTGTTATCCATGCCTTTTGTTTCACATTTGATGGTTATGGAGATGAGCACCATGGGATGAACAGAAATATTATCTTAATTATATGTTCTTTTGAATACTTTTTTCCTCATAAAAGTTGTTTTCAGAACTTTCAAGTCATATTCATAGATTTCAAGGTGTTTTTATTGCCAATGTGATTCTAAAGTGATTCACCTCACCCCTAATGTTCTCAAGAAATGAGACTTTAGTGGCGTAAATTTCTTGTTGACATTGGGAGGATTGGGTTGATGAAAATTTAAAGGTCTGTTACTATAGCACATAGGAGCACAAAAACTGACTAAAAAATTGTCATTTAGAACCTAAAATTGTTAAATGTAATTGTAACTAGAACAAAATGTGTGTGAAGCATCCAGAAATTTACCATTTTTAAACTATTATGGTAAAATATGAGGTTATTTAGGTCAAAAACACATGCATGGGCATCAACATTGGAGGGATGATCATATTGACCATCCCCTCTCATCAAAATATTGGGGGGATATAAACCCCCATCTCCCAGGGATTAATGCCTATCAGTGCACGAATTGGTAGACCAAAATGGGGGACTTTTTGCTCATTTCATCTAAACCAAGCACCTTTTAGCCCTAAGATTTTACAGAGTAAATGACAAAATAGTAGCTTTCTACAGACACCAAAATTTCACCTACATCAGGGTTCTGGGCCAGCGACTCCCTCGTGGCTTGCCATGCCTGGTCATATGGAATGGTGGGCCGGAGGCCCCGGGTTCGAATCCCGCCACTGATGTCCAAGTTTCTTTAGCTTCTACCCCTTTAACCCTTCCCTTCCTCTCTGGAGAAACCAAAAGGCAGTTAGAGTTAGATGAATGCTTGAATTTGTAAAATGGAGCATTTCTTAGCTTCAATCATTAGGCTAAAACAAAGTAATTATGTTGCCCTTTAGTGGGGAAAATTTGAAGTGTGGGTTGGGCGGTCAGAAATATTTTTTTTAATTATTTTTAAGAGCACCCAAAAGTGCCAAATTTGCCTGGATGTATTTCTCTATTTTTCTTTAAAAAAAAAACACCAAATCTAAAAAAATGGGTGCTTTCCCAACCCACATTTTTTTATTTCACTTTTCTGACAAAATAGGTTGGAAAAAAAGGCAACACAACATTTTTTAGGCCTTATGACTCTTCAATCAAGAGGTGCAAAAATACAACTCTTAAATGTATCATTTTTCATCAGCAAATCTGGAAGAGCTCAACCGGGGACTACACACACAGTGGAAGAGGATTTCACAATTGTACATCTAGACAATGTTCCTGAGTATGAAATCTCGTATGGCAGTACACTAAGCTGGGCCGTACGCAGGATTTATTTTGGGGGGTGCAGAAATTTAAAAAAGCGGACGTGGACCTAACTCCCCTGAAATGGTCTTTTTTAGACTTTCTGAACATCTCATCACCTCAAGTTGTCTTTTTTTTGGTCAAAATTTCTCTAAATTTTGGACCTTTTTATCAAACAATTCAGCAAAAAAGTGTACCTGAAAGGGAGTCTAATTTTAGAACTGGGTTTAAACCAGGGTTAGTCCTACATGAGCGGACCTTTTTTCCTTCAAAATACTGTGAAAGTTAGATGTAACGGGTGAGAAAATTCCTCATGGATGGGTCATTCCGGGCCATCCATGAGGAATTTTCTCACTCGTTACAGCACATTTTTAGAGTATGTTGGAAGGGGAAAAGGTCCACTCTTGTACTTAGACTCCCACACCAGCTTTTGTTTTAACCAATATCTCTCAATTTTGGTTTAGTACTGGCCAGCAATACAGTTTGGGTACTGGCCAACTCAGGAACAAACAATACACCTATTGTGACCCTTCAACAGGTACAAATCTAAACAATACCTCATAAAAATCACTACAGACTAGTCGTGTCCACACGGAGGCTGAAAGTCCAGAGTTTTCAAAACTCTGGAGTGTCGATCATTTTTTTTTTTACTGTGTGGATGCATTCAGGGTTTTACACTCTGGAGTTTTATCGAGGGTCTAGCGGGTTTTATCCCCGAAAAACTTGGGGGTGAAGCTCAAACTCGGATAACACTCCGGAGTGTTTTGGAATGTCGTGCTGTGTGGACAGCTTCGGGGGATAGTGAGCGGAGGTTACCTCGAAAGGTCATCTTTGTTGACAAATTCCTGTGTTTGAATATCACGCGGTAAAGTCTACGGCTTCCGGTATGTTGATTTCCGGTCTACACTCCGATATGAGAAGCAGAGGAGAATGGTCAGGGGATGATTTCAGATTTTTGGCCATCGTGTGGACACAATTTGGAGTGAAGTAAAATAATTGGATTCAATTTTCACCTCCGGAGTTTCAAACCCTTGAAGTTTTGTGACCGTGTGAACATGGCTACTGATAAAGAATAGACTCAGAATGGAAAGTGGGGCACATAAAATATCGCATCAGGAAGTAACTGAAGTGTCCTTCTGACACCCTTTGTCATTTCTTTGTCTGAATGATTAAACAGGGATACGTGATGATATTTTGGGCCCTGTCTATATTTGTCAGTCTTTTGTTACCAAGTCAAATAAAAAAAAAAGAACAACAAAAGTTAAGTACTTTAGGGGTGAGTGGGATATGGAGAAGGTAAAAGCTGGGAAAGGTTTCAATTAGGCCGCTTAAAAAAAATTGTTAGATTCCCGTCCTACTGGGTCTTCGAAAAGTGACGAGGGAGGGAGGCTTTTTTTTTTTTAATTTGTGATGGTAGCCAACTGCTTTAATGACATTACTGAAGGTCTGAAACTTGCAGTGTGTCTTAAAATAAGCAGTGGGCTATCATTCATACATGTATCAATACTGTAAACATGTTCAACTGTTGAAATTTTACAGTCTAGTAACAATTAATAAATCCATGTACATGATGTATTGTACATGTTGTATCATCGTTTCCAACTTTCGATGACGATGTTTCGGTGCCATTTCATCACCCTGCACCCCTCACCTCAGGCTCAACAATCCCCCCATTTGTTGATCTATAATTTTAAACCTTTACTATTTTTAAGAGATCTTAAATTTTACACATGAATATTATTTTTTTACTACAATGCACGTGCATTTGGGACTAAAAGCTACTAAAAACCCAACTGCACCACCCGTATGGTATGAGTAAGCGAAAATACGAATAACAACTGTCAAATTCTGCAGCCGATAATACCACATGACCATGATGACTGTACCCGGGGCTGTACTTCTTCTGCCACGACCGTTGCCACCACATCCTTACACATGCAGTTTATTCCGTTGAGCCGGCTGCCGAATTCATAGGGTCAGTGGCACAATACAAAATTCTTTCCCACAAAAATTATGGTTAGAACAAGTTTGGGGTTCATTCGATACACGATTTGGCACTCCACAACTCTCCAGTCATAGTCCCATCGTAGACTCCGGTATACGCGGTATAAGCTGCCAAGATTTCTGGCTATAGCGCAAAACTTGCACGAAAACTAGACTTCATGAATGGTCTGGAACCGAGACTATGTCATGTACTCTCATATCCCGTGTGCTCATATCCGTGATCGAAGAAGCACCGGAACCAGGGCTGTGTTTGGAACTACGCATGTAAAAACTGTGCTAGGTATGTTCAGATGGCACTGGACATGATTTTCAGTACGGGTTTCTCATTTTTTCAAGTTAAAAAAAAAAAATGATGCGGCGGTCAAAAGTGGTGAGGGAGGAGGACGGGAATCGAATATTTTTAGAGTATGTTGGAAGGGGAAAAGGTCCACTCTTGTACTTAGACTCCCACACCAGCTTTTGTTTTAACCAATATCTCTCAATTTTGGTTTAGTACTGGCCAGCAATACAGTTTGGGTACTGGCCAACTCAGGAACAAACAATACACCTATTGTGACCCTTCAACAGGTACAAATCTAAACAATACCTCATAAAAATCACTACAGACTAGTCGTGTCCACACGGAGGCTGAAAGTCCAGAGTTTTCAAAACTCTGGAGTGTCGATCATTTTTTTTTTTACTGTGTGGATGCATTCAGGGTTTTACACTCTGGAGTTTTATCGAGGGTCTAGCGGGTTTTATCCCCGAAAAACTTGGGGGTGAAGCTCAAACTCGGATAACACTCCGGAGTGTTTTGGAATGTCGTGCTGTGTGGACAGCTTCGGGGGATAGTGAGCGGAGGTTACCTCGAAAGGTCATCTTTGTTGACAAATTCCTGTGTTTGAATATCACGCGGTAAAGTCTACGGCTTCCGGTATGTTGATTTCCGGTCTACACTCCGATATGAGAAGCAGAGGAGAATGGTCAGGGGATGATTTCAGATTTTTGGCCATCGTGTGGACACAATTTGGAGTGAAGTAAAATAATTGGATTCAATTTTCACCTCCGGAGTTTCAAACCCTTGAAGTTTTGTGACCGTGTGAACATGGCTACTGATAAAGAATAGACTCAGAATGGAAAGTGGGGCACATAAAATATCGCATCAGGAAGTAACTGAAGTGTCCTTCTGACACCCTTTGTCATTTCTTTGTCTGAATGATTAAACAGGGATACGTGATGATATTTTGGGCCCTGTCTATATTTGTCAGTCTTTTGTTACCAAGTCAAATAAAAAAAAAAGAACAACAAAAGTTAAGTACTTTAGGGGTGAGTGGGATATGGAGAAGGTAAAAGCTGGGAAAGGTTTCAATTAGGCCGCTTAAAAAAAATTGTTAGATTCCCGTCCTACTGGGTCTTCGAAAAGTGACGAGGGAGGGAGGCTTTTTTTTTTTTAATTTGTGATGGTAGCCAACTGCTTTAATGACATTACTGAAGGTCTGAAACTTGCAGTGTGTCTTAAAATAAGCAGTGGGCTATCATTCATACATGTATCAATACTGTAAACATGTTCAACTGTTGAAATTTTACAGTCTAGTAACAATTAATAAATCCATGTACATGATGTATTGTACATGTTGTATCATCGTTTCCAACTTTCGATGACGATGTTTCGGTGCCATTTCATCACCCTGCACCCCTCACCTCAGGCTCAACAATCCCCCCATTTGTTGATCTATAATTTTAAACCTTTACTATTTTTAAGAGATCTTAAATTTTACACATGAATATTATTTTTTTACTACAATGCACGTGCATTTGGGACTAAAAGCTACTAAAAACCCAACTGCACCACCCGTATGGTATGAGTAAGCGAAAATACGAATAACAACTGTCAAATTCTGCAGCCGATAATACCACATGACCATGATGACTGTACCCGGGGCTGTACTTCTTCTGCCACGACCGTTGCCACCACATCCTTACACATGCAGTTTATTCCGTTGAGCCGGCTGCCGAATTCATAGGGTCAGTGGCACAATACAAAATTCTTTCCCACAAAAATTATGGTTAGAACAAGTTTGGGGTTCATTCGATACACGATTTGGCACTCCACAACTCTCCAGTCATAGTCCCATCGTAGACTCCGGTATACGCGGTATAAGCTGCCAAGATTTCTGGCTATAGCGCAAAACTTGCACGAAAACTAGACTTCATGAATGGTCTGGAACCGAGACTATGTCATGTACTCTCATATCCCGTGTGCTCATATCCGTGATCGAAGAAGCACCGGAACCAGGGCTGTGTTTGGAACTACGCATGTAAAAACTGTGCTAGGTATGTTCAGATGGCACTGGACATGATTTTCAGTACGGGTTTCTCATTTTTTCAAGTTAAAAAAAAAAAATGATGCGGCGGTCAAAAGTGGTGAGGGAGGAGGACGGGAATCGAATAATTTTTTTTAAAGGGCCTTATATGATTTCTTGACCTCTGTGGCTATTCAATTCAATATTGAGAGGTTTTCAACCAATCCCATAATGCATTTTGATTGAGGCATTGCACCTTAATAAGGTCATGTGATCCCATACAGAACCTAGGCCAAGGGGAAAAAAAAGTTTGTTTGCTTGTTCTTAAAAGGTAAACAATTTGGAGGGTCAGAAGGTTGGTCCTTTTTAAGTCCTTTTCATGCTGACATCTGAAACTTGGAGTGGTTAAACCAATTCATGATGGCGCTGTTCCAATGCACTTATCTCAAAAGTTCAACTAAAATATATATCAAACAAGCAATTTTAAATTAAATTTGAACATTAATTTAAAATATTCATGCAAGCAAAATATTGAAAATATAGTTGTATGGCGGGGTGAAAATATGAGTGTGAATTATGGAATATTTATATGCATTCCCTGTGAAGGTTTATATTTTGTGGTGAAATTGAAAACTGAAAATGACTCATTTTGTTATCAATCTAAAACCTTCTATTGGAGCATGCAGGAAACTTAAATTCAAATTATTTACCTTAACCTATATATGCCCCTGGATTTTTAACTATTGGAAACATCAGGGACCATTTGTTAGAAATTTGTGCTCATAAATTTTATTTTCTTTACTTTCCACATTTCGGAAACTCAAAATATTTGAAAACTAATGAAAGTTTGGCTGAAAAACACAAATTAAAGGGGCACCTGACAGAAAATGTAAAATTAATACATAAACCTCCTATCACTTCTGGCTTTGCACAGTGGTGGCACCAGGGGGTCCAGGGTGACAGATAAGTGGCAAAAATCAGCAATTTGGGGCAAAAATTGGTTTAAAATCTCACAAATTTCACTTTGCCCCTGGTTTGCCACCCCAGAAAAAGACCTCTGGTGCTGCCACTGGCTTTGCAATTTGTAAGCTAAATTAGCATATTACAAAACTGCAAAAATCTGCAATTCGATTAGTTTTGAGGTATTTTTATTGAGCAAATAAAGTTAAATAACTAAGGTGATCATAGTTTAAAACCAGTTTTAAACTGGTGGAGAGTAATTTAATCCAAGTTTTAGCCAAACCTAACATTTCAAGTAAAAACTCTCTCCTTATCATGATCAACAACTTAGTCATAATACTGTAAAAAGTAGAAATATTTGCGCTACATTGATTTTCGCTCTTTTCGTGCACTTCTGAGGACGTGTGAAATTAAGAACACATGCAAATGTTTATTTTGTGTGTAAGTCTATGTAGGATAGCTGGGGGAAAAAAATTTAAAAACAAGTGAAAATCCAAAAAATTGCAGAAGCGTGAAAAATTACACGCGTGAAAATTACCCCTTTTGCAGTATTCTCAAATGGCCCCTTATATACCCCTGAAGCACCTCCTTGGGCTTTTTTTTCCTACTTCCACTCTTCAGAAAATTCTCTGGATGCTTCTCATTTTCTGGCGATTAATTAAAGCCATTTTCAGCAACCTCTGCTGGCCAGGCGCTGATGTCACCCCGGCCTGGTTCTACATATCAGGTGCTTCCGCTAGTTAATTGCTCCCCTACATATCTTGCATCATACAACCTTGTTATGACCAAAAAGTATGTTTTTTCTATCACACCATGAGGTTTTTCCTGAGGTTCCAACAGGCTTTGTTCCACTCACTGATAATTTTTTTTAAATCTTTATTTTTTAAATTTTCAATATTTGCATGTTGAATGTATGTAACTTCTCATATGGTTCATTTACTTCATAGTTGGTTCAGACCTTTTGGAAAGACCCTAAAAAAAACGGAAAAAAATGACCTTTTTCCCCTTTTGTGGAATTGGGTGGTGCAAACTGCACCCTCCCCCGTCACCAAACTCAGGGTTCTGCAGATGAGGCTATTATTGATCGGCCGTGGATCTTTAGAAATTTTGGCTTCTATTCTATCGCATCAGAAATATAAGGGCTGGGAAATTGGAAATCGACTAACTCGATCTTTAAGTTACAGATCGAGTCTGTAACTCAATTGAGACATGGGGGCCAAAACAGCCACAGCCGACTTGGCTGGGACACACACCTGGTTGTGTTGGCTCCCTTGTGGGCACTACAAAAAATCCCTACCATGGTTTTGTCAGTATTAAGGGGCACTAACCAATCCTTGGCCCCTCACCCCTCAAACCGAGATTTAGTTATATATTAGAAACCTTGTATTCTTCTTACTCCACACTTTGGCTGATTCCCCTCATACAATGGAAAGAAGTCAAGCCCAAAATATTTTATAATATGTTCATGGGCGGATCCAGGATTTGAAAAACGTCAAAATTACCGGGGGGCCGAAGGCCAAACTTGTCCAAATGGGGCTGATTTTGCAACTTTTGCAGAATTACCGGGAGGGGCGTCGCGCACCCAGTCCGCGTCCCCCTCCCTAAATTCCCCGCGCCTGAGGTTGCTGCTAAAGTATTTCCAAGGAGGACAAACTGGAAAGCTATTAACCACCCACCAGAATGCCAAGAGTTGATATGTGAACCTAAGAGTTTTTGCCGGACCTATTGAAGCAATTAGCGCGAGAAATTTAAAAATTTGAGGAGTTCCTTTTTTCAATCTTTGGAAGATATAGTATCCTACGGTGCCAAATCTGGTGAATAGGCTGATTTTTTCTACCAGATGAAGTAGTTCGGGTGGATTGGTCCAAATTAGCCCTGACCGTACAGTTGATTATATACACAATGTTTTTGCTGAAATGAAATATTAGGGTGTGTAGAATAAGAATCTGCCGGGTGCCACCGGCATCCTTGGGCATTTTTAAGAAATCCAAGATGGCAATCCCATAAATGATACATTAATCTATTCACCCTATATTCTCAACCTAGGGAGTTCTAGCTAACTAAGGATCCAATGAACAGTGTATGGCACTTGTAACATTAATCATACTTCATATTCACAATGGAAGCCAAAACTAATCAATTTAAAATATGCCCTATAACAGCAAATAACCTGTGATAAAAAAATAAACATGAAGTACACTTATATTATTTTGTTAGATACCATAAATGTATTTTTTGATACTTTTAAAGTTGTAACATTACATTGGTTGTTGGTTTTTTTTAAAACGTGAATATCTTCAAAACACTTGACACAAACTTCTAAATATTACTCTTAAGTATAAATAAATATTTATTGTGTCAAGAAACCTTAGAAATGTAACCTATGATCATAACCAAGTGATACCGGGTAATCCCCGATGAATAAATGTTTCAAATTAATAAATTGAGTGCAATATATGTGAAAACATGTAATGCCTATGTATTTTGAAATTTTGTAGCCATATTGGTTTTTATTTCGATTTTGGCGCATTTAAAACAAATTGAAATGTTGTTGTACATTGGTAATGATCAAAGGTACTTTCTAATGTCATTGGCACTTGATTTCGATTACCTGCTGTAATACTTATACATTTGTGTCAATATTTTTTTAATGTGTTCACTTTTTGGCTGCCATATTGATGACGCCATGTGCCAATTTTAAAAGTGTCAGAAATATAGTTTATGTGGTTTAATAACATAACCATACGTAGTTCAGTCTATTTTTAACTCAGGTATTTGCTGTAATAGGGCATATTTTAAAATTATTGGATTTGGCTTCCATTGTGAATTTGAAGTAGGACTTCATGTTACAAGTGCCATAACACTTGTTCATTGGATCATATAGTATAATCTAGTAGCTCCATAGTTTGATAATATAGGGTGAATTATATAATAGCATTAATGGCGACGCCAACTTTGGATTTCTCAAAATGCCCAAGGATGGCCCAGGTGGCACCCCCCGTAGATTCTATTCTACATCTACACACCCTAATCATAATTTTTCATTCAGCAAAAAAATTTCATTATACTCACTGTATAGCGGTCACACTTAAGGTTCTACCTGACTAAAGCAAACACTGATGGTTTTCAGTCCTGGCTAACCATAGAATTCACATGGACGGCGGCATTGTCATGAGGAAGAGCACCCCCGTTTGTCAGCTTTCTTCACCTCACTTTAATTTTCTCGCTGTATTGCTTCAATAGGTCCGACAAAATATTTTATATGTTCAGGGGCGGATCCAGGATTTGAAAAACGTCAAAATTACCGGGGGGCTGAAAGGCCAAACTTGTCCAAAATGGGCTGATTTTGCAACTTTTTGCAGAATTACCGGGAGGCGCGCGCACCCTCCGCCCCCTCCCTAGATCCGCGCCTGATGTTGCTACAAGTATTTCCAAGGAGGACAAAACTGGAAAGCTATGTTCCCCACCAGAATGCCAAGAGTTGATATGACCCTAAGAGTTTTGCCGGACCTATTGAAGCAATTACGCGAGAAAATTAAAAAGTTGAGGAGTTCCTTTTTCATCTTTGGGAAGAGATAGTAGTCAGACGGTGCCAAATCGGGTGAATAAGCTGGATGTTCTACCAGATTGAAGCCACACTGATGGGTTGCAGTCATGGCTACCATAGAATTATGGACTGCGGCATTGTCATGATGGAAGAGCACCCCCGTTGTCAGCTTTCTTCACCTCAACTTTTTAATTTTCTCGCGTAATTGCTTCAATAGGTCCGGCAAAACTCTCAATGTTGATTACCTGCAAGTTAAAAAATAGAACAGATATACACATGAAACTTTTAGAATTTTCATTTGAAGAACGAAACTGTAGATGGTGTAAATTTGAACTTTGTAGCATATCTCTTTGTAACTTATCAATCACCCCTCGTAGATCAGTAGCTTAGCTGTGACATTTTGAATGGTTGAGGAATAAACTGAGAAAGAAAAGATGGATATTACATGGTAAATAAGCTCTTTATTTGATGAGCCCTTTGATTGGGATATTTGTGCCTGTAATCAGGACATTTTTGAGCACCGACAGATATCTTGATCCATTTGAACAACAATTGGGAATTTATTTTAGCACGGCTAAAGTTATGTTAAAAATCAACGCAAATAAAAAGGCTCCTCTTGGGTATAATGATATTACAAAACATTTTTCTCCATATCATTTCAGAAACATGAACAAGTTATTACTGCTAAATAATTAAACCATTATCCAAACAAACCAAGGTAGGAAGTGGGTTTTTAATGGCCATCTATTTGGTCAGTTAAATCTCTACCCAACATTGGTCAATGATCACCCATGCATGTCATTAAACAAATTCAATCTCAATTTATAACCACAGTGGCATTGGCATAAAAAACTATTTGAATTTGAGGCTTTCAACACCTAGATTTTATCTTTTAAGAATTCTGGGGTCATGAGGTGAATGCAAAGAGTTCATCACAGCCTAAGGCCAAGTAAAAAAATTATTAGTTTCTCGTCTTAACTTTTTTCAAAGAGGAGCATAAGGGCGCTTCTTTTTGCCTTTTCTAAAACAACAATTTTCCCCAAATATGATAGATCTAGTGCAGGGGTTCTCAATAGGCGGCCCTCGGGCCAAATCCGGCCTGCCAACCATTGATTTATGGCCCTTGACTTGCTCTAAAATATAAAGGGAAACATAAGAAATTCAGGTGTATTTGGACCTCAAGTAGGGAACTTTTAAATATGTTCGGCATTCTCTGGCCCTTCATCTAATATAATTGAGAACCCCTGATCCCGGGGGGGTTCTCACTTTTGGTTAGGGTAGGGATGTGCGGCCGGGTGTTTGAACCACTACCCCGAAAATATACCAAAAATGACAGATTTGCTACCCATCCTTATACTTGATTTGGTGGAGGTTTTGGGGGCGAAGCCCCAGAAGCTGAGAAAAAACTAACTGTTAAAATGTATTTTAAGCCATTCTGGCAGTAATATTTTTCACACTTGTGGTTTGCGTGCATTTATACCTGATTGACCATTGGAAAATCACTTGCAACAGAAATGCAACCCTTTCATATACCAATTTGCAAGAAAAAGCGACCGTTCAATATGCCAAAATCACAGAAAATGCAACCCTTCTCGGCCGCACATCCCCGTACCCCCTTTTCCAAAAAAAAAAAAAAAAAAAACCCCCCCCCCCCCCCCCGGGCCCCTGATCTAGTGTCTTTTCGGCAAGACTTCCATATGTGCCCCACCCTAATGTTTGTACATGTTCATGATTTCATATTAAAATTGTGCCATTTTATTTTTTTTTGTCTACTGACAGTGAAAATCAATCATCTTTTTTTATCATTTTTTTTAAAATTTGATGCCACAAAATGATGTGGGCAGGGACGAGTTACCCAATGAACTGAAATGCCAAAAATACACATCAGAGTTATGTAACTTCCTTGTCAAACCTTCTGAATGGTTTATGACCTTTTTATTTTTGTTCTCATCACCTATAGGTTCTTGATTTACTAGTGATATGTAAATTTAATTAAAGGTGCATTTCGTGATTCCAGCACCTTCAGTTTTATTCATGGTTCACTAGATATCCTTTAGAAAAGCTTATTCACAAAATTTGAGTTGATTCCGATCTTGCGGTTTTGTGTTATGAGCAATTCTTTGTTTCCCACGGTACCATAGGCCACTGTGCTGTAATTTCTGTCCGTTTACGGACAGAAAATACAAAATCGTGAATTTCTTACAAATACGACCGAATTTTCACGTAATATTTGGTACACATGGATTACTAAGGCTAACGGTTCAGATGATATAAAAATCTCAACTTTTTTCAGGTAAGTCGGGGGGAAGAGGTTGTTGATCATGAAATGCCCCTTTAACTATTAAAATGAATATCTATCTGAAAGTAAGCGAAATGAGCAAGAAGCAATATTTTTTAGGATAACCAACCCCAGTATACCACACATACTAATGTGTTTTATTACGCTGATTTTTTGTAACTTCTCTTACTCTAAAAATATTGAGACTGATTAAATAAAGAAAGTTTTCACAGGGACTCGAACCAGGAGCCTTTCTATCTGCAGTCCTAACCTAATACAAAATGTTATGCAAACTGTTTTGGCAGAAAGGTGTTCATTTTGTGACACTTGAATCAATAGTTTTACGGAATAAAGCTCATACACCACTGTTTACTACAACTATATGATAACAATCGATCGACCATGAACATTGTCCACGCGGTTGTTTCGTGGGGTTAATTATGCTAAAAAATAATGTGAGCTGAAAATGATCAACCGACTTGAAACTAGGACCCTTCTCAGTTGCTATTATAATATTCCTTGGTATAAAACTGTTTCAATTCCCAATCTATCCATTTCAACTACTTTAAAGGCACTATCAGTGATTTGATAATTCCTAAATTGAAATTTTTGCATGTCTGTAATGAGTACAAGTATCCTAACACCCCTGCAAGTGATAAAACTGAAAGCAACCTACCGGTAATAAGGACAAAATTAATTATTTTAGTCATTACTGGCCGTACGGACACTTACAACACATTTCTGAATGGTGATTCATTTCTTGGAACACTGCTGTTTTTGCAACAACAAAAAATAACTGACAAGAATTCTACAGATTTATCCTACACTTTTACGCTATTCCTTTAAATTTCAATTTTTTTAAATCTTTCGGGTGAATTGCTGATGATACACTGTAAAAACAGTGTTAGAAAGTGAAGGCAAGGTGGTGTTTAGAGGGTAAATGTTTAGCAATTAAACACTTTGTGTTTAGAAATTAAACACATGGTGTTCAGAAATTAAACAGTTGGTGTATAGATATTTGACATGTTTAGAGATTAAACGCTTCTAAACGTTTAATCTCTAAATATGTCAAATATCTAAACACCAACTGTTTAATATCTAAACACCAAATGTTTAATTTCTAAACACCATGTGTTTAATTTCTAAACACAAAGTGTTTAATTGCTAAACATTTACCCTCTAAACACCACATTGCCTTCACTTTCTAAACACTGTTTTTAGAGTGTAGTGTCTTTTGAGGAATTTTGTATTTTGCTGAAAATGTGCCCTGTGTCCCTTTAACTTTGCAATTTATGCAAGCATGTTTTAACACTCAACACTTCAATGTGTGTCAAATCGCTAAACACAACAGCCCTTAAAACTCTAGATGTGTTTATAGGACCTACCATTTATTCGCATATATATTTACAAAGTGAAGGCAAACATGTATATAGTATGTAGACGAGTATTTATTTTCTAAATGCATGTTTATAGTGCAACTCCTAATCCTAGCTCAAACCCTTTTCAGTGAATAGGGCATGGAGTTTTATCTTTGGAATTGTCATTTGTCCAGGTGTGCAATGTTGAACATTTGGGTCAGTCACTGTATAGCTGTAGTGGAGAACAATGATATTTTAAGCCTTATGAACTTGGTGCCAAACCAATGAATGGTTCTGCCAAACATAAAACTAGATTATTATCTCCATAAATATTATATGGCAGAGCAACCCTACATAAAACATTTGGCAAAAGCATTGAAAGTGAGATTAAAGTTGGTCAATGGTGTGTTGAGCTTGGGAACAATAAACATTTGACCCCCTTCCCAGGCCCTCCAGACCTATGAACTTTTATTTGAAAGGTTTTGCGACATACAGTGCACAAAATTCAAGTCATGATTTATTATGGACAGGTTTGCTAAACCAATCGCTGGTATCCTACTACAAAAAAAGTGAAATGGGTACGTACTTCCTCTTTTTCAAAACCACAATAAGTTATTTTACCTCTTCGATGAAATTGAAAAGCAATATTAAGGGCCGACTCAAAGATTTCCTGGGGAAGGCACCCTCAATTTTCTAATAAATTGACTCTTGCATATATACATAATGCTTGTCCACAAACTAATCACTATGTGAAATAGCTACGCTCAAATCGATGCCCTTCATAAAGTAAATCATGACGTTTTTTTGTTTTACACAGTCTCCTATATGGTACAGCTATTCTATATATGTTTACTACAGCAAAACAAAATCTCTGATTCATCTATTTTAGGTGACTCCCTTTAGTTGACTATTTTTAATTAATACACAGAAAAAAAACATTTCAAAATCTCTGAATCGCTAATCGGTCTTTCTCTCTGATATTTTAACACCATTATCACCACTAACTCAATGTTTACCAACCCAAAAGGTGTTTTAAACCAATCCCATAATGCATTGCAATGTGCCTATACTGTACTAAATACATGTCAGTAATTAATAAGGATAAAGAGTGTTCAAAGAGTGTGACCAGCATTTTTGAAAAGGTTGACAAACATAGACAGATCAACATATAGAAACTACATATAAAATGATGCACTTCCATAACTCTATTTGCAATTAGCATGACAAATGCATTAAATTGAGTCCAAACAAGGCTAGTTCTTGGTCAGTAGTTTTGGGATGGCTTCTCAAAAGAGAAGGTTATTTTGATGGCTTCTCAAAATAGAAGTCATTTGGGAGGCTTCTCAAAAGAGACGTCAATTGGGATGGTTTCTTTCCCAAGCGAAGGTCATTTGGGATGGCCTCTCAACAAGAGAAAGTCATTTGGGCTGGCTTCTCAAAAGAAGAAGGTCATTTGGGAGGCCTTCTCAAAAGAGAAGGTTATTGGGATGGCTTCTCAAAAGAGGCATTGGGGATAGCCTTTCAAAAGAGAAGGTATTTGGGATGGCTCTCAAACGAGAACGGTCATTTGGGAAGCAATCTCAAAAAAAACATTGACTTAATGCATGCATCTAGAGATATTACCAGGGTTTTTTGAAAGGCTATCGCTATCTAAACCAAACACTTGTAACTCCAAAGGCCAAAAGAGTGAATTTCGCTTCCTAAAGTAAGGAAGAGGACATGTCTTTTCAACAGTATCAAATGGTGAAAACAATATTTTATGGTAGAATATTTATGATTTTGTAAATTATCAACAGTAAATTTGATTCAAAAATATTCTTTGAATATTGGTGTGAAACTTCACCTTTGAAGGGGGACCTGAGTCCTTTAGGATTGAAATGTCTTTTTTGCCATTTAGAGAGAACATTGTAAATGCCTGGGCTGTTTCAAACAAGTTCAATCAACCCAAGATACTGTAAAGGCAATATTTTTCACGTACACACATTTTGGTGGTTTTCAAGTATCTCTGACCAATGTTGTGTGGTTGTTAAAGAGCATGAGGAGATTGCCACGAAAGAAGCGCACCCCATTTTTGGTTCGAACCGGGTTTTTGATATTTGGAATGCTTTTCTAATGTATTAGATCACACCTGAAGTGAATAAGCCGAATACGCCGTCTTTATGTAATAATATGATGATTTAGTACCTCTGTAGTGCACAACAGAAAGTCAAAGCATGGTGTTCTATGGGGACAATTACGATAGTCAGGCACGTTCAAAAACAAAGTTTGATGTTTTCTTTTGTGACGTGTTTGTCAATAACCTTGGAAGTCGGTAGGTGGTCTTACAATTGATTCCGTGCAATTTGAAATCGTATCCTAAAAATCTCATCCGGTCATCTTAATTTGCAGTCGGTGGCATCTAATCAGAGCGCAGATCAGGGAGGGGCGCGCGCCTCCGGTAATCATGCCAAAAATCTTGCAAATCAGCCCATTTTGGAAAGTTTCAGCCCCGGTAATTGTGACGTTTTTCAAATCCTGGATTCCGCTCCCCTGCTAATATAGTAAAATGACATAAAATATAGAAATATATTTGGGGGTGTTATTATCAGGGGCAATTTACTTATCTGCCAAAATGTGCAAAATACAACCAACTGTGAAAATTTTAGAATTTACAGTTAGGCAACATTACTTTGAGCTATTTTGGGATAAAAAGGAGTTTTAACACTTGTAGCATGGATGATTCCTTTTATTTGTATATTCCACGTACCCTCTTAAAAAACCCAAAATTTAAAATTCGTCCTCCCTGGTGGTATATTAAACTATAACTCAATTCCTGCATGCTTTATGTTTGTGACTAGCGGCCACATAATTTGAAAAATTGCCAAAGGGGAAACAGAAAGCAAGGAAGAGACAAAGCTTCATCAGAAGCAAAACTAGTTCTGGAGGTCAATTTCCATCCTGCAAAGGGTGGAAAATGTGTGAAATTGTTCAACTTTGGAGGAAGGAGAAAGTGCAATAGCGTAACTCATCTCAGCGTATAATGCGAGATGTGGCACCGAGCTGAAAACCAAAACGTCAATACAAGGTGAGTGAAAAAAAAAGGAATTATGTGTGGTCAGGAAATGGAGGATGTTTTGTGTGTTTCCCCTCTTAACTCTGAACCTATTTTTATAAAAAATTCTATTTAACTTTGCGGCCCATTATTGAAAATGCAGCATTCTGATTGGTCCAGTTTACTGCCATTATTCTGCAATAAAGGGTCGCCAATGCATTTCTTATTAAATGAGTGTTTTAGGTTAATTAGAATAGAAATAAAGGGTTTGCAGTGTTTTATGGGCTCATAATGTATCTTGCCAGAAAACGTTAAAATAATAGGCTCGGCTTCGCCTCGCACATTATTTAGTTTTTCTGACCTCGGACAACCTTTTCGCCCATAAATGACACTGCAAACCCCTTATTTTTATAATTGACCCCTACCATTGTCCGAAATTGAAAAGGCGCTGATGAAACTATTTTACACTTGGCCAGGCTCTTTACAGGGAAAATCCCACTAATTTGGACTACGTTTTCTGCATTCCGTTTGCACACTCCGCTTGAGCTTGGAGCACAATGGTCTGGCATAAAAAAACTGTTGTACAAGCATTGAATGCCCTCATTTTAAAATTTGCATCTGCAATGCTGTGGCTTGCAGTGTTGTTGTACTCTACTGCAATAACACTGGACCCCCATGCACTTAAGTGTGGTAATAATGCATAAGGAAATATATCAACCTTTGTTAAAATTTTTGCATAACGGTCCAAAAATTTAGAGAAATTTTATAAGAAAGTCCACTTTTTGGTGAATGAGATGTTCAAAAGTCCTAAAAAAGAACCATTGTAGGGGGGTTAGGTCCAATTTCACCAAAAAGGTCCATTTTTTCAAAGTCCCGAACCCCAAAAATAAATCCTGCGTACTACGACCCTGAATATAGCAACAATGCAACTCACTGTAAATCCAGATGTAGTGAAGTATGAATGCCCCTTAGCAGGCCTGCCAACTTTCTTAGAAATTCTTTTGGCTATTCAAGACTTAGAATCAGCATTTAGATAGAAATTCTTACACTTACTGTAAAAGAGGTTTTATAGATAGAGAGGCAAAACGTTAAGTAATCTTTAGAAAGACACCGTCTCGCATGTTTTGAGACCACAAAGAAACATAGAGTACCAAACATAGAAAGCAATGCTTGCCTCGTTCTTCCAAATACTGTGCGGTGACGCTTTGCATATACACTAATCGGTAGTGATACAAATTAATGTATGTGTTAGAGGAGGTGGGCAGGGGTAATAATAGTGTACTGGATCATTGTGCTCAGAGTTACTGTTTTTCTATTAATGCAATGCGCGCTTAGTTGAATAAGATGTTTCATTGAGGCGGTTTATCTACATCAAGACGACTGATGTGTCATTTCATTCGTTGTGTGGCATGGGTAGGACAAAATTAACCACCAAATAGCACCCAAAATCCAACAAACTGAAGTTGGCGGATTGTTTGTATAGAAATTACAGTATGTGTGTATAAAGCAACCCCAAATAATAATGATTCAGTGCAATATTCAACAGTCATCGCCCAGCACGGTTCAGACTGGTTTTTGAATGGGTTTCACACCCTTGTTTACTGTACTCTATAGTATTTTCAGAACTGTGTCAGTATTCGTAAGTGATTTCAGTATAAATACTGCAAATCTGTGACCCCGTGCAAATTGTCTCTTATTTTTAGAACAATTTTAGCAGATTTTGACAAGTAATATAGGAGGGACATTGCAAGAGCTTTTACCCTTGCAAAACAAAATAGAAAAAATCCATTACAGGATATTGTCATCATATCCCTTACAAAGATTTTTAAATGAAAATCATATTGCAACGATGAATGTTGTTAAAAAATCGGCAGCGGTTGTAGCCAGCCAGTTGAAATTAACTGTTGATCAAATCAGTCATCAAAACTGTGTTGCTATTTTATATCTTTTGTTTTATTTGGTTTGTCAAAATTAAAATGAGACTTTCAAAACAGCTTGTGTGATCAGTTGCTAAACGATTGCCCCAACTGCGGTTAAAGGGAAACAGACTGATTCTTAAAGGGCTGGTCCGCTTTGGGTATTGTGTTCTTACTTGATATGAGGCGCACTTGCACATACACCCATCAAAGTGACCGTGGGAAACCAAATTGCAGTTTTTTGATGTGGTAGAAACTCAATAATGCATGTTGCCAAAGCCCAGTCAATAGTGCTAACATTGATGGTTAACCACTAAAAACCGCCCCAGTTTTTTGTTTATATCTTGGGAATGAAACTGATTTGGGGCACTTCAAAATCAGGACATGACGACCATGAGGAAAAAACGGCCTTTCAGATGATATCAAAATTGATACTACTTCCAATCGGGGTAAATAGGGGGGTCCCGCAATCCTCCCAAAGATGATCGGAACAGCACCTTTTATGTTGGGACTCTTTACAAACAAATCGGCCAAAAACTGAAACTTTTTGGGGGGGGGGTGAATTTGGGGGGTGCGACCGTAACCCCACCCGCACCCCCTGATAACGGTCCTGCCGTGTACCCACAATCACGTGCATGTCGCACCACACAAACTACAACACAAATACCTTCAAAAAATTTGCCACAATGTTACCTTAATGTTTGCCTATTCCTAAGTCAAATCCTTTGGGAGCAGTCATTATTTACAACTAGCAGGGGCCGCGGATCCAGGTAGGGGGTGGAGGGGGCACGCGCCTCCCCGGTATTTCTCAATTCTTGCAAATCAGCCCATTTTTGAGCTATTTTTGGACCAGTTACACAGCCTTTCAGTGCCCCCCGGTTACTTTTGACGTTTTTCAATCCGGATCCGCCCTGATTAACGGAGGGAATGGCGGTATATTCAAATGTTTTTATGTTCCAATTCCCGTTCCCCTCCCCCCCTTTGCTTCCATAACACAATTATGAATTTCCTCCTTTAAAAAAAGCAAAAAGTCCAGTTCCAAGGAAATTCCCACCTCTCTCCTTGATTGACAATTGTTTTTGTGTTCGCCCTCCCCCTCTCCTTACAAAATTTTGTGGGTCCCCCCCCCTCTCAAACCCCATCCCCCCATGTAAAATAATGTTTTCTTATCTGAGGGAATTGAGATCCCACAACCTATATATGTTTGGAGGACAGACTCATAACTACAGGTTTGGGGTCATACCTGATCGCCCCCAGGTGGAGACTGTAACTGAGACAGTTAGAGACGTTCCCTCACAACTCACTCCCCAAAGAAAATATCATTTCATTTATCCATTCAATACTACTAATTGTAAGCCTTGTTTTTACAGATTCCTACTCCACACAAACACCTGTTAACACACAACCGTATTTGGACATTTTCCTTAAACAAACCTGCGGGTGCTCAATGCATTTTTAGGTTCCTCCCCCTCTCACTTACAAAATTTTTGTGGGTCCCCCCTCTCAAAACCCCCATTCCCCCCAATTAATAATGTTCTTATGGAATTGAGAATCCCCAACCTTATATGTTTGGAGGACAGACTCATCACTACAAACAGGTTTTGGGTCATAACCTGGATACCCCCAGGTGGATACTGTAAGCTGAGACAGTTAGAGACTTCCCTCACAACTCCCCAAAGAAATATCAATTTCATCCACTTCATAACTACTAAATTGTAACGCCTTGTTTTTTTACCAGATTCCTAGCAGTTCCCACAAACACACACAACGAACACACCGTTTTGGACAGTTTCCTTAAACAAACATGCGGGTGCTCAATGCTTTTTTTAAGGTTCCCCCTCTCACTTACAAAATTTTTTGTGGGTCCCCCCCCCCTCTCAAAACCCCCATTCCCCAATGTAAATAATGTTTTCTTATCCTGTAGGAATTGAGATCCCAACTATATATGTTTGGAGGACGACCATAACTACGTTTTGGGGTCATACCTGGATACCCCCCCATGGTGGATACTGTATTAAGCTGATACATTAGAGACTTCCCCCCCCCAACTCCCCAAAGAAATATCAATTTCAT
>JAMKCH010020283.1:0-34029 GCA_023653785.1 Ophioderma brevispina
CTGCTCTCAACTTGGTGACATTGTGACACTTGGGCTTCTTATCCCGTACAGCCATAGTTATTTTGCCAACCCAGTCGACCCTTTTAGATTTATTTGAAAATTAATCAAGAGTTAATGTGTACCATTTAAACAAGGCAGGCCATATTTATGAATGCACGACAAATATACCACAGCTTCCATCAAGTGACACCCACCTCATAAGCTTTGCCAATTATACAGCACATGTAAGTTCCATTGAGAGAACTGTAACTATAGTTAGATTCAACCCATCGTGTCACCAGAGGAAAAGTTTTGGACAGCGTCGATTAGTGGGAGGAGGGAGAGATTTTGGCAGAGTGTGCCCGATTTCACCTTTCATGAAACGAACTAAGATAATCTGGCCTTTCCCCTTTCTTGTTCTATCGAGTACAAAGCTTTGTGTTCCTCCGCTATCCAGAACACGGGTGCTCAAAAGTCAGTGGCATCAACCACTTGTACATTGAATACCATTTGAAGCAAATACAATAATTCAGATGTTGTGAGTTAATGATTTCTTTTAGCATAGTATTGATTTATCTTTTGCTATCGGGGGGACTACGTGTTTCAATAGATATAGCGTGGAATTGTAATTTCCAACCTACCCTACTACACATCCCCTCATATAATGCCAATACCTTCAGAAAAAGTACTAGAAGTGACACGAGGTGTTAAATCTACTATGACCATAAGTACAAAATAACTAGCACACCGAGGTATATGTGGTATAAAGCCTTGTACTGAATACATGCTAATTACGCATACAAAGACACACAACGCTGTATATAAATAGGGTAACCAAATTAGGAGAGAGCTAACGAGGATGAAACCACGCAAAACTTACCCAATTTTCAAATCTTGAGGGCATTCATATATACATGTATCCAATACCCCTTGATTGAATTAAAGAAATCCATGCACCAGTATATTATGAGAAGCATGCAATAAAAATATTATAGAAGGAGGTATATGCCCGATGTGAATTTTGCAGCATCGTAAAAAAAACCTAATTTAATAAAAGGACTTCATCAAGAATGATGGCTATGCCGAACACGAAGGCTTTAAATATCATGTACCGTAAAAGGCAACACAATAAGAAAATTCGCCATCCAGCCAAAACAAAGGACGAAATATTGCCGAAGACAGTAGATGAGGACTAAATGCTACGTGTTAACATGAGCCTTGTGACATCAATTAAATATATGCATAAAAATTGCAAATACCAAAGGTGCGACCGCAGGCGGAACCGGCTTTCTGCCACTGGTGTTTGGGCCAGACTCCAACAGAATGAAGCTGTTTTGTGTGGGAGGGGGTCGCAACACCTTCCGACACTGTCATTCATTTGCATTCCCAACATATGCCGACACCCATTTATAACCTGGGTGAAAGAGAACGAGGAGAAACCATGAACAGTGCAAAACACCATGGCGACAGCGAGCTTCGAACTCACTAACTTATAAATATGAGACGAGCATTGATTTACTGCACCAAGAGAAGACTGAGAAAGAAGGAGGGCTGGGTGGTTGACTGCTACTTCAAAAGATAACGTGTTCAACCGCCTATTCATATCAATCGGCTTAAATCCAATCGATTGGACGAAAGACTTAAGCTACTTGCTGGAGAACCATTACATACCCCTTTCCTTAAGATCCAGAAACATTCCAATTACCCACCCGTGTCAATTGGTATTGCACAGGGTCTATATACTATGGTTGTGACCAGTCAGCGAAACGTACTCGCCTGCATTCAATTATAAACAACTTTGACCCAAAATTTTCAAAGTAATGTGGCACTTGGACAATTCGACACAAGCAAGTATGGTGAGAGTTTTGAAAATTGCATTATTTAATCATTCATATATAATATTTCACAGGAAATAACCGGATGTTTGTAAATTAGGCTAAAAAATAAATTTTTATTGACCCCCAAAATCCTTGAATCAATGTTACCTTACCGAAAAAGGGTCATTTGCTATTTCTTTCGTCAAAAAAAGCCAATGATTTCCGCAATTATTTCGCCAACGATTAAAAATAAATAAAAATCAGTCAGAAAAACCGCGGAGTTCATTTCAGCAGAGATCTTTAAGCTGGAAATTAATATAAGCCTATTTTAGTGGGAGGGGTCAATTAACTTCAGGTGTGAAACCTTCCGAACGGCCAGTTGAGGCGGTTGAACAATTACTTCAAAGGTGCAAATAGAGCGGCCCTTTTGAAGTTTTAACAATGAGCTGTGAATGAGAGTATCCTGGGTAATCGGATTGCAAAATTCGGCCATCTCCTTCTTTCTCGTTCTCATCTTCTCTGCTGCACCACATGTGCATAAAATAGATCTGTATGAATATAAAAGCACTGCATGCACAGCAACCTTTACAGGTTAAGGTTACCAAGTTGACTTTCCCATGGCTGGGAATTAACTGCAACGGTAGGTGAATTAAGTGAATATTCACAAACAAAATGTTGAGTTACGGGGTAATTACAATTTAGGTAATTTAACTTGAAAGCCGCACACAATCCAATTATATAAAGGTAATTTACAAAAAAAGGTACATGCCCTCAAAACCTCAAGATTAACACGCACGCCAAAAAACAAAACTCAGAGGTACATATTACTTGGTGTTCAAAAACAATTCCGAAAACCAACTGTTAATATACGCCATGAATATTTCTTAGTTGAAAAACAGCACAAGCATTATAGCAACGATACCCGATTAACATATGTCTCTGCGTTTTAAACCGGCAGAAACCAAAAACGTACCGATAACGTGCCACTTCTCGCGGTCACCGTGTGTGTCTGCGCTGAGTGTATTTAAGTGAGAGAGTGTAGTTTGTGCGATAAGTGTTGTGTTGTTTTTTCTTATGAGCGAAATTCATTGGTTTGGAAAGGTTTAGCATCAAATTTTATTTTACATTGATAGCACAGATATATGATACAGAACTTTGCCCCTGTGAATGCACCTAATTTTATGTGAACGCACCATCCAAAATGGGTGTTGCACGCTATTGCAAAAGGTCGGATGTACAATAAACAATAAGAATGACGCAAACTCAATAAATTCCAAACAATATCAATAGAGTGGTTGATCACATAGCCATATATGGTCAAAAAACAGACACAAAAAGGCCTTCAGTGAAATTGGAATGAAACGGGTTGCCTAATAAAAACAACAAAAGATAGCAACCGGCAATCAAACAAATTTGGTTTTACTTATACTACTATGGACTGAGACAGTTTCCCCTAATACCCATACAAGATTGAACATCTGTAAAAGGCCAACATGCAATTTCTGAAAAGCCACATATGCAAATTTTATTTGCTTTTAAAAAAAAACATTGTTAAATAAAAAAAAATGGAAATTCAATGTTTGCCATTGCCACTAAGAAAAAAACAAACTGAAGGACTTCACTATGAGCTAGTAAAATCTCAATTCCCTTGGCACAGTTCAGTTGATTTCATTCACCAATGTATTTCGAATGAAAATACACTCTGGTTTTTGGGTATGATAATATGATACAGATTTACACCGCGGTCAGTTATTGTCAATGTATGTACAAGTACAACGCACTGAACTGTGTATCCTTTGGTGGATGAACATATGGAAACTCATAGTGCTTGTTGAATGAATACGAAACCAAATGAGATGGATTCTCGAATAAGGGATAAAGCACAACCAATATAGTAGTTAAGCTGCAAGTTATTAGAAACACAGTATTATCATGCAGCTCCACCACCTGTTATGTGCAAATGACTTATGGGGCGTTAACAGCCTACCAAACCTGACGGCTATTACATAAGCCCACAATGGCCGAATCGGCCTATACGAGCGAATCAATCAACTAAGTGAATAAATGAGAATTTAACAGGCGCGTAGCTATGATATGCCCAATACATTTGCACATAATCGGTTGGATCCGCACCTAACGGCCTTTAGCATTAATGACATGAAAAACATGGTACAATTGAAGTCATTTGCTGACTATCATTCACTTGATTACGACTTAAGCTTGGAAGATATCAGAAACAACACAGTATAACATGCAGTCCAACTTTTTATGTGCAAAATGTCCGTATAGGTGCAGAAATTACATGAACAAACAAGCGGAGCCACTTCTTAGCCACAACGGTGTGTAAAAGCCGCTAACCATTAAATGAGAAGAATGCTATAGGGACGAAGTATAATTATAACCAACGTTTATGAGTTTTATTTGTTAAATTCATGGCTAATGACTAGACCGATTGCACATAAAGTTGAAGGGTCTATATATTTGGTCTCAGTAGTCTAGCATGATGACGGTATATCGCAGTATTCTGGATGATATCAATAAAAACCATTATACTGACTCAATAAACTTGAATGGCTGCTAGATGTAGCTTTATCCTGAAAAAGTCAATCTATTATTTCAACAGCTTGTTGATTTGGAGCAAACTACAGTGCAGTGGTTCGAGTGATCATCAACAGAATGACAGTTCACCCACAGCGACAACTGTTCCTTTGACGATTGTTCATTCGCATTTTACAAGTTATTTTTGGGAGCTCGAGTCTCACATTTCACGCCAAGTTAAACACTGCATCTGGTAGAAACGACACGGCACCACTTTTTGAGGTTTGTTCACCAAATGTAGTTATACGTATCACAACACAACCTAATAGTGTAGTGTATCAATCCGCGAATTTGCTTCCTGACACAATTTTTAATTTTTGAATGGCGTTAGAAATTTGCTTTTGTTCGTTCTTTAAAATATGCACGGAACAGGGTTCAGATGAAAAAATCACAACATCAAAGCCTCTGAATATTGACTTTAACTATATTGTCCCACATTAGAGTTAAATAATTCTGACCCAAACGTCCTACGATCCTCGAGACACTAAAATCCGTGAATTTCTGAAATATAGTTCCAAACTCCTTAACGAAGATTCGGAAATAATCAGGCAAGGGGAATAGTTCGTCCATCATCGTCCCGCCATTACTCCCCGCAAACAAGAAACGTTAATACGTCCAATGGATCTATTTGGCTAATTAATTCTGACATCATTCGAAACATTGATGGCGAATATACTCAATATAGCATACAGAGAAGATGGAACACAGTTGACAGCATGTAATGTCTTTCGATCAATCATCCATAAAGACATAGCATTCCGCCAAGGACAATTCCTGACCAAAACATTTCTGTCAAGTAACCAAAACCATGACCTCCTCCTACGCAGATCTGATGCTATGTGACGACGGGGGGCGGGAAACCGCCAAAGCCCGGCGAGGAGGGGACGGGACAGAGCGCCCCCGCCCTCCGGCCAGGGCGCCGGGGCGGCGGGCCACCCCCAGCCGACCGCCCATTGGTCAACGGAGCGTAAGCCAACGAGACGTGATTGGACGGTGGCTGGGCTCTGGCCAAGTAGCAAAACAATGCCGACGACCAATGTGGCCATTTAGTAAAGTGAGAGTCGTGTAGCTCGAGGGAGAAGTACCGTGAAAGATTAAGGATTGAAAGAAATCGCGAAAAATGCGGGGGAAGGAAAATATATCCTCGGATATCTTGATGTTTCAAGAAGAACACCCACGAGAAGAAATCCCATTCCTTTTTCAAAACAATTCCCAATTACACAGAGCTCCTGTGACATTGATCAATGTTTCCAAAACTAACCTAGGCCTACAGATACACATCTTTAAAACAGGAACCATCCCCTGGTAGACCCAAAGCAAAATTGATACAAAATTATTAGGACAAAAAATCAATTTTAATAAAATGTAATATAATAAAAAAAAAAGGGAAGCATTCAAAAAATATCACAACACCGAAAAAGGAAAATTACGCTTTCGAATCAAGTGGAAACAATGTCGATGTATGTTATTAAGATACGGACCCCAATGTTTTCAACTAAGTCATTGAAAAAATCCACATTTTTACCCCTTTTTTGACATACACTATAGATATAAGGACTGGTTTGTTAAAAACTCTTTGGGAGTTTCCACTGTTATAAGCAATAATACAATCCACCTACTACAAGAAGAATAGAGAAATATTACAAAAATATGCAGAGCTTCAAAGAAATACTCCGAAAAAAGAAGAAGAAATCTTCTGTACAATATTTTTAATATTGCGAATATTGTTTTATTTAGGAAAAACATTACAGATAAAGAAGGTATTGCCATATTACCGCCGTTTGCAAACGGTTAAGGAATTTGTCGAAAGGTATTGCAAAGGAAACCACAGGTATAAAACTATATTTGCACCTTAAAAAAACTTACAAAAACCTAGTGTCAGAAAACACCCTACGAGCATTGTACAGATAATAGTGCAAGAAAATTTAATAAAATATTGCTTGACCTTAAAAAAGTATGAGCAGCGGGGAACGGGGGGGGGGAACATGTATTGGCAGGGGGGGCAAAGTTTTGTAGGGGGAGGAAAACGTTAAATTAGGTAAAAACCATACTGAAATCCTTTACCACAGTTGGGCCATGCCTAAGGGTTTTGTTTATAAAAAAGCGTTATGTTTGCCCTATCAGTGGGTTATAGGTTAATAGGTATATGGCAATAAAAGGTTCAAGGTCCAATCTGGGTAAAATTTCCAGAATGCTATTGCTATGATATTTTCAAAATGGTCCAAATTCTCATCTAGTACCCCAAATGGACCAAGGGGGGAAATTCATATTTGTTGCTCATTTCACCATTGCCTAGTAATTAGAGGTCCAAAATGTAACAATGGTCTCCATATCATATGGGTTATTAATGCATATTGTTAGATGGCCTCCATTTTTCTGATTTTAACTTTTAAGGAATATATTTTCTCAGTTTTTATTTGAGAAGAGGTTTCTCGCAGGACCAAAGATTTGTTTACGATAAAAGAGAGAAAGGGGAATACCCCTAGTTTTTTTGAAACTTGCACCTGTTAATTGCACAATAGGGAAGTGGGGATTCCCAAGATGTAAACTTAGAAAATTGTTTATGCTTTTGAGATCAAAATATTGCGGAACCTAGGAATTCCCCCACAACGTATATATATGAAATGATGTAATATAGTGTGAAATCTGATTTGATGGTGCAAGGTCATGTGGATGCAGAAGAAGGATTTGTAATGTATATTTTTAGACTGGATTTTGTGATAGTCAGTTATATAAGAGATTGAGCTAAGTCTCGCCTGTCAGCAGTTGCAATCAGCGATACAGTATGATAGCTCGTTTTATCTACAATTAATGTCGATTTTATGCTTCACACACAGTGCAGGATTTTATATATGGTCATCATGTGAGCAGAGTGCGTCATATTCGACTGTAGTCTTGAAGCCGAAAGTGCTCGGAACAAAGGGATTCCAAATTGTGGACAGATAAGAAATAGTTGGTGATTTATCTTGGACTTGTGGATTTATTATCGTCGAGGGACTGATGTATCCTTGTCGTTCTGAACTGCTGGACAAGATTACGTCAGGATTGAGAAGATTCTCTTGGAATGAATAAATGAGGAGTTTTGGATTGAACTTGTTTGCTGTCATTTTGGAGTCTCGGTGAGGAAAATATCATCGTTGAACTGCAACGCTTTCAAAAACAGGACACTAGGAAACCATAAGTAATCTTAACTCATTGTGGATATGAATTTTGTTTGTGACCCATACAAATTATGACAAATCAAGTAAAGATCATTAAAACTGGTTTTATATATAATTTAGATCATTGTGCACAAGGCTCCCTTATTTGTGTTTGAAAGGTATTGTGACCTGAGACGTATACGAGACGTATAAACAATACCATGTAATTTACATACTAAAATGTCAACGAAGGGAAAATATGGCATTTTCTGTTGTAGGCTTTTTTTTTTTTGATATGAACCAGACAAACACTTTGAGACTAGTTTCGTCAAAGTCGGCGCATCTGAAAGAAATAACCAAGATGGCCTTGAACCATTATGAGCCTGTAATCCTGAAATTAATGACCGTAGATACGGCAAACTATTGTGTATGACCAATGAGTAAGTTGGTGTAAGTTCAACTTTAGACCGGTTTAACTTTGACCCTTGTACAAAATTTCCCCCTTTTTTTTACCTGTTCCCCATTGTTCATTTTTTCTAGACTTTTACACATTTTTAGTAAAAAATATATGCAATATACATGCAATTAAACAACATTAACGTGAGATCCGTTGAGCTCGAGGAGAATTTACCGTGAAGGAATTGAAAGAAATTCGCGAAAAATGCGAAAATTATATCCTGGATATTCTGGATGTTCACGAAGAACCGCCCCACGAGAGACCCCATTCATTCGAGACGATCCTACCTCAATTGAGTTTTTACCACTCAGTACATGATAGATGGAAAATGTTTTTTATCGCTCGTGAAAACATGTGATTAGCCTTAATCTTCAAACCAAAGCTAGTTGGTCTTCGTTGTATTATGACCAATGCGGCAAACGATAGTGGTAACGGAAGTGAAGCTCCATTTTGACCTAAAAAGATCTCAATATGGTGATTTTTGAAGTCCACCAATATTGAAGAATTGTAACGATACGTTTACAACTACAAGTTTGAAGAAGATTAATACATTCACACTATGGAAGCGCTGGGGTTTTAAGTCTATCCTATCCTTGGAATCCATACAGTTATCAATCCTATGGGTGGACATCCGTATTTCCACTTTCCGGAGTATTTGAAGCGGAAGGAAAGTTTGTTAATCCTCAAAATGAGGATGATCAGTGCTTCAAGTGGGCAGTCACAATAGCTTAAATCCAGATGGAACATTTGGAAAGAATCCCCCACACCAAAAAAAGAGGAAAAATAAAGCAAAGGCTGACGAACTTAACTGGGGGATTGATCACCCTTTGCAACCCGCTTAACGATATCGATAAATTCTGAAAATGAAGTACATGCAAATATTTTCTGTGAATGGTGTCGCGGGTTATGATTACAAAACTAATTATATATAGCCTTGAGAATGAGTCCACACAAAGAGAGCGATAACAAATTCTCTTATTTTCAGATGAAGACAAGCAACACTATTGTGCTATTAAGAATATGAGTCAATAGGTAAATGAAGAAAACGGAAGATCATGGTAAATCAATATATGTCCGAAGATGTTGTTCTCATTTTACATCCCATGATCGTTACCCTCTTCATGAGGATCTTTATCAGCTATTGCAGAACTGTGAGATTGAAGTGCCGGTGAAAAAAGATCTGATATCACTTGACAAACAATTTTCTAATCATTACAACTCTCAGACAGTTTCCTTTTTGTGTGTGTAGGCAGACTTTCGATCCTTTACAAAATCTTATTCACACCTATCAGTCCAACCCCAAAGGTTCATACAGGAAGAAATATCAAAAGCATAAGCCATCAGTCTTCTGCTATTACATCAAATGCTTCGATGATTCTTATGCACGCAAGAACCTGTGATTTATACCAAACAATCCGAGGATGGACGATTGGCCAGATCTTTGTGAACCAATAGAAGAGAACTCAAGAAGATTCCACAAGTGCAAGTTTCAGAGAAGATGATCTTCGACCTCAAGAACGCAAATCTACGGAGTCAACCACTTCCAAATTGCAAAGATCCGCTGACGCACTATGACGACAAAAATCCAAGTCGCGAGATCACTGTCATTCACATTTCGGAAGCAGCGCAATAAAAGTGTTAACCTCGCTATAACAACCAGAAATTTTCTCGATGTTTTTCCACAACCTTGCAGGGTACGACGCCCATTAATGAAGTGAGTGGTGTGCGCCTAACAAGCGACCTCCTCATCCTCAGTCTTTTTGTCTATTTTTTAATTTTTCTGGTGGCACCACTTGAGTTTTAATACTGACATGTTTGGGGGGGGGGGTATTACTCCGAACTACTGGACAAATTCTGGATATTAATGTGTATATTTATCTGCAAGGAATTTGTGAAAATGTTTTTGAATTTACTCAACCTGTGGAATATAATGTAGAGACTACCCTTGACATGTTGCTTGTTTGCCTTGGAATACACAATTGAATACACCTTTTAAACTTAGCCACTTGACTTTCTGCAACTCCTGGATTATAAGCTGCACTTGAAATTTCCTCTTCTTTTGTATTCCCCTGCTGATGGTGATCTTTAATCTTCAAGGAGACAATGGCAACGTTTATCTTATTGATACCATTTTCATGTCTATATCATTGTTAACAATGACTTATCAGCTATCCAACCTCATCACAAAGTAACCCGTCTCTGTAATAAACTAAGGCAGTCTGTTTTCACCTTAAGAAATATTAAAGCAGAGTTTCTTATTATACCACTCCTTCAACATTTCCATTTGTTATTCTCTAGGCAATTGAACATAAACCCTAACCCAGGGCCTAACCCAGAGATCTAATAGCCTCTCAAAAAATAAGCGTGAACAACTTCTTAAGGTCCAACAAATCTGTGAACTGTAAACCGAGTCCTCCTCATCAACCTTCACACAGCTACAACAACTTGGAATATAGCAAAGCAAATCATACAGACACACACTCGCGGTCTCACAGATTAAGAAATGAGGAGGAGGAGACTTATGAATTTCACTCCTTCAACTGAAATAGCTTTTTCACCATACCAAGATGAATATATTGCAAAAATAAAAACGACTACATGTTGACTCACCTTGTGTTTCTTATTGCCCAATCTGTTTGTAATAAACTGCTAATATTGAGGTTATTTATGGAACATGACTTGGATATAAATTGACAAATAAAGAACTTGGTTTCCACTTTGATAAACACAAGAAGACCTATCGTGAATTGGACACTGCCTGGATTATGATTTTTTCCACGTCCTTCGCCCACAACGAGGTGGCGGAGGTGTTGGCATTATTCACAAGTCATCAATATCTAGAGTAGCTTTTCTAGTCATAACCAAGCACCTTCAATTGAAAGCCTGTGTTTTGATCTTACCTTCAAAGGCCCATCGATTCTCCCATCACGCTCGGGGTGGGGGGGGGGGGGGGGGGGGGGGGGGGGGGGGGGGGTGTTATTTTTGTATGTCCTCATTATACAAAAAGCATCGTGTTCTCCTAATTCTTAGGACCTTTATGAGTAACTTCATCAGTGTTGTGTAACTGTTAAATGTCGGGGATCTGATGCAACCGATTTAAGATATCTTATCAACGTCAAATCTAACTCAATTGTATCTGGACCGACCCATCAGTGGCCAACTTTGGACCTTGTCATCTCACTTACTGATGATAACTTCATTGATTCTGTGTCTGTTCCTCATTTGTTCTCAGACCTCAACCGTGCCATAATTCATTGTAACTTTGCCTTTAACAAAATACCCATGCTCTCCCAAAGAATCACATTTATCGCAAATGTAACTCTTATCGACCAGGAATAATTTTTGCAGAAGTCCTACCAAAAGTCACTTGATTCAGTATGCTGAACATGATATTGTGCTCTTGTAATAGATATGACCCGCCCTACGCAGTATTCTTAATAGTCATGCACCTCTGAAACAACGTAGCTGTTACTATTTGGCCTCAATCCATGGTACCATCTGAAATAGACAAAGCCAAGAAACTCCGCAAAAACTTGAACGGCGTTGGCGCAAATCCAAATTGGAAATCGACAGACAACTTTCAAGTCCCAGCGTCTAGTTGCTATTAATATGATAAACCAAGCCAAATAGTGCTGCAGCATCATGTGAAAAGGCCTTAGATTTCTACCAACCAGGGCTCGAATCATAACATTTGGCAATCATAGCCTAAAATTGATCATTGGGTTGTGTAGTCACGAAAACACGTGATGACAACATAAAAGTGATGGCAATTTGGCATAAACAAGCATTTTGCCAAAATGGCCGCCATTTTAAAGGTTAGAGGCAATCTATGGGAACCTTAGTGTCGGAATGTTGTTGTCTGGGTCAAGAGTTTCAATATACATTGCAGATTTGTCTGGTCATGGGAAATTTATAACACGGCTATTTTATTCAAGATGGACGCATCTCGTCAAAGATACCGTGTATTTCTTATTATAATAACCTAGGAAGAATGATTTTCTCTGGTGTCAATGAGTGTTTTCTGGGTTTAGGAGTTCATAAGACTATTTTGAAACGTAAAATGACTATAAAGGTGATGTTTTAGGCATGTGTCACTTTTTTTCCAGGATAGCATTTTTTTTTAAATCCAAGTAACCAAGAGTGTTAACTTACTGCAGTGTCGGCTTATTCGGCAAGTGGTAAAAATATTAACCCCGAAGCTTATAATTATCCCACCACAGAGTCCTCGGTAACTCCTCCTTAGAACTTCCTAACTGCGCTTTATTGCCCCTATGAACGAAAAACCCCAAAACATGACTACCAATAGGTGTGCACATGACTATGACCTTGATTGTTCGAAATTCGGGGCCATTTTTACCTTGACATATCTGAAACAAACCAATACTGGTTTTCTATGTAAATATACAGGCCTAAATATCAAAATTTCCCATGCACTTCCAGATAGCTGTTGGGTGACTACATATATGGAGTAGTCAAGGTGTAACATTTAGGGTTGGTTGTTTGTAAACATTGGTATAGTCCCTGAATAACTGACTCACGACTCATCTGACAGTGTTGAGAATATGGCTGTTGTGAAATCCTGACCTAATAAAACATCCACTTGGTCACCAAAATCGTCATCCTAGGTGCGTATAGAATGATATATAAAGAATTTTGCCCTTTTCTATGTCGACCATTTTGGGAAAAAGAGTGACGTATGAGAAACGTCAGTAATTTTTAATTTACCTGACAGTTTTGTAAATAGTTTTATGAACTCCTGGACCCAGAGAAAAATTTTAATTGCACCAACAATAATCTTCATAGGCTATATAATAGAAATGTCAAAGGTTTGTGCCAATAAAATGTCGCATCTTGGAAAATATCGGCACATTGAAACATTTTATTAGGTTTGGGGAAAATAGTTTTATTGATTCTCCTTGACCCAGTTTAAAAAAAATGTTACACCAGAATTGTTTCTTAGGTGTTTGTGGCTTTAAGAGATGGCTCAATTGGAAAATGGCGTCGTATGCAAATTGCCACCACTTTTAATTTTGTCATACCGTGTTTTCATGAACTCCACATCCCTACGGTCATTTTAGCTATGATGGACAATGTTATTAATCGGACCCGGGATAGCACTCTCCGAAAATGGTTGGTTGCTGCAGCACTAAAAGATTACGTACTATGCAAATCAAATATACAGTGTAAAGGACCAAAAGATGTGTTAAAGTGGTTGAAAATATTCGTATACCAGAAAGGCAGAGCCGAGTGCCCTTTAACTTGTCAAAATGAACCGCACAAAGGATTAATAACTATTTTATTTCCAAGATTTCAAAAATACGTCTCGATCTTGATTCTATTGTTCCAACTCTCAACCATTGGACTGACTCTTCAAATGTAACTCCTGATATTTATGCACCTCTAAAATACTTCAAGCTTGCTTATAAAGTTCTACTTAAAGTTCATAATGGACCATAATGGTGAATGGGATGAGTAATAATGGTGTTTTTGTTTTTACTGTTGGACCTCTTACCTCAGGTTATTTGACAACATTGACCATGAAATCTTTCTCAAAACACGTCTTCTGAGTCAATTGGTGTTGAAGGTCCAGCTCTGAAATGGTTTTAGTCATATCTTTGCTGATATATCAGGCAGTGAACATTAATTGGGACTGTATCATCGCATCTGCTCCTCACTTTGGAGTCCCAAGGGTCCGTGATTGGACCTATTCTATTCACCATTGCTTACTCTGTCATTGCTAGCCTTGCTTCCGGAAATATGTATTGTATGTTCATGCCTACGCGGATGATACGCAACTTTATGTGCCTTTCGATCTAAATGTCCAAATGACGAAAGTCAGCTCGTCAACGTGCCGAAGCTTGTATCGTGGAAATAAAGTCCTGGATGTCTCAGAAAAAAACTCATGACTGAAATGATAAAATCAGAATTTAATGATTATTACATCTAAATTTCAGCAGCACAAAATCCTTGATCATTACCAAACTAACACTCTACTATTCGCAGGCCTCTAATAGTGGCCCTTAACCCCCTTATAATTTTTTTTTTTGATGATAATTTTGTAGGACGAACAAGCGTAGTTGTCAAATGCATAGTTTTCATATCAGAATGTAATGGTATTAGATAAGGTGCGGCAACCATCATTCATTGCTCTGATCATAAGGTAGGAGAGAGGAGAAAGCTCTCGATTAAAACCTCTTTGACCGATCATCATCGCTGCGCTCGTAAAACAGGTCGTCAAACTACAATACCATATGTGTCCTGGGGGTTTTGATCAGGAAAAATATGTTATTGAGCTGATTTTTGCTCCAGATAAGCAGAATGCATATACAACAACATCTCCAAATGCCATTAATCCCCTTGGGGAGAAAAAAAATGTATCCAGATTCCCGCCAAATTAGCTACATCTTAGCTTTTAAAGTAGATGTTGATGATTTTAGGTTTTTGAATATATTTTTGGGGGTCAAAGAATCCAAATATGTACCAATCAATAATCACTCTGATGATTTTCTTCGCGCCAAATTCAAAATGGCCGCCATTTTAATCTTTAGCTAATCATTTTTTGAATATGTTTTGAGGTTCACAGCATTCGTTTTTTTGTTTAAATCTAAATCATTGATGTTTCATACCTCAAAAACCAAAATGGCCACCACATGCTGGCCAATTTGCCTGCCATTACATATAATTATCTTCTCACGGACATATACTTTCCGTTGCAGTCTCCTGCAAGGAAACTCGGTCAAACTTTCGCATATATAGGAGGGTTTTTTAAAAGCAATATCCCGAAAAGGGATGTTATAATTGTGGAAATTTTAGTTCATCTTTAGTCTATTCGAAAGAAATGGACTGGGTGTTATGTTTTTTAACTTAATCAGATGCAATTTCCCAAAAAAACTGCACAATTGAAAAACAGTACGCCGCTCAATATATAATGATTCGAAAGGAATGGTTTAAAAAAAGTTTAGATAATCAGTTGTCGTATACTCGTTCACATTAAAGCATGATTAATTATAAGACTACCACAGTAGTCTGCAGAAAATGGGATAGAGAAATAATAGGCCATATATCTTCATTTTTACAACCAAGTCCAGAAATGAAAACTGGAGTGTGAAAGGAAATATTTAAAAGATGAATCCCAGAGAATTGGGAGAAAGAGAAGAGAAATAAATTTGGGTGTGAAACACCTCAAGAGGACTTCCTATGAAATAATTCAGGTTCTTCAGTCTTTTGTACCCGTCCCTTTTAAAAAAATTCTCTTATTTATATATATTTAATTAAATAACTTATTTATGTTTATTAATTTATAATTTTATACAAATATTATACAACTTACGGCAATGTGCTCATCGATTTATATATTTATTTAATATATTTATTTGTTGTTTCTTTTATCCTTCCTTTTTCCTTGTTCTGAAGTTAGATAAAGAAAATTATATGTAATGGCGGTCATTTTGAATTTCAAATAAGGGGAAAAACATGGATAATTAGATTAGAAAAAATCATAAAATTTTACTTTTTTTAAGTATTTTAAAGTTTATTTAGCTAATTATATGCAATGTCAGCTATTTTGGCGGCCATTTGCGATCAATGTTTTCCCAAAGGGGATTCATGGGGGATTTTTGAATGTTATTATATGATGTATTCTGCTGTCTGGGTGAAAAAATCAGCCAATACATTTTTTTCCACCGTCGTAGTCTGGGGTATTTCTTCTTCAGGGACGATACTACCAACACGAGATCAATATTATGCTGAATGCACGTGCATCATGCATTCTTGGCAAGAAACTTGTCATAAATGTTTAAAAAAAATACTGATTATTGATTATTTTAAGATTCTGGACACGTCACCGTAATTCATCTTCAAGGTTCAAAACAGGTAATTGGGGGTCATCTGAGGTCATAACCTTTATTGATAAAAACATCATTTAATACACTGATTTGATTATTGTTGTAGAGATTTAATACCAAGGGGATGAAGCCCATTCAAAACCAGTTCGTCGTTGCTGGGGCGCTGAACATTTTGAATATATTGCACGGAATATTATCTAGTTTGGGTGCTTGTATGTGTGACCCAGTACGTACGAAACCCATTACATACAAATTTGTACTAATGGGCTCAAGTATCTTTTTTTTGGCAAAAATTTTATATTCTCAGCCAATACGTAAGAAAACAAAATAATTCAGTCTACAAATGAGGGCGGCGTCACAAGATCTTGTGAAAAAAAGTCCTCACTTCCCTCCGCTGCAAATTATCATCTATTGATTCAGCGTAAAACCACATAACCATTCGGCCCAAAGACAACCGGGTCCCTATTTAAAGGCCGACTTCGAGATTTCCTGAGGAGGGCGACCGCAATTCCAAAAAAATGCGGGTTTTTTGCATGTACATTAATATTGTCCATATAATAATCACTGGTGAAAGTGTAAGCTATATCGGATTCCTTCAAATCGAAAATCGCAACTTTGTGATAAAATCCGGATCGGAATTTTTTGGTTATAACAGGATCATATGGGACGTAATAATACCACTAATGTTTACTGAATCAAACCGAAAAATCAGATTCATCTAAAATTTCGGATGTGTGCATGTTAGGTTACTATCTATAGTTCTAGTTGATTATTTTTCTTATTACACAAAAAAAATATTTCGAAATGTCTGAGTCAGACTTTTAAACGTAGTAATAAAAGGCTTCTTTGGGACGCCCCTGATTACCGGAAAGTAGTATCGATTTTGATATCAAGATGAAAGAACCGTATTGTCTTCATGGTGATATCAACAAAAAAACCGCCGTGGTTTTAATTAGTTAAACCATCAATGTAGCACCCAGTATGAATAGAGCTTTGTAATATGCATTGTGACTTCTACACATCAAAACCGCAAGTTTGTTCCCCCACAGTACTTGATGGGGCGTATGTTTAAGTGTCAGGCTCTTCATAGCAAGTGGAGAACACAATAGACAAAATCGAACAAACAAAAGCACTTTAAGAATCGGCTAAAACCAAACATTTGTAAAATTACTTAAAGTGTCAGAACATCGTTTTACGGACTTACATACTATATAATAATACAACATAAAAAAAATGAGTGAAATGGTTCATAAATTGTGTCAAAAATGAATTTTGTAACGTATTGGGCCCCAAGGTTCAGTTTCTGGCAAAAATTTCAGGTTCCCAGGCCTAATACTGGGGGCGCACTACAAAGCTTAAAAAAAGTCTCCAAAAATTGTTTCATGACTCAGCCTTAAAAAACCAATGCGGCCCCATAACCATGCCGACCCCAATTAACGATTGTCCGTATTCAAGTGATATGGGGGGGGGGGGGGGGGGCGCGGGGCCATTTTGGGCCTATGATACCTAAAGTAACTCAAATCGTATTAATTTGTAAATAAAAACCCATACTCACAAAAAACAGATTTAAGACCATAAAAAGATGAGTTAGATGCATTAAAAATGCTTGGTTGAAATTGAATTTGTACGTATTGGTAAGAGGTGACCAAAATTGTCCACATACTTAAGTATATGCTAAAACCAACATTTAAAAAAAAATACGTTAATTGTCATAATTGCTCAAAACATGCATTTGGCGTTGCCCAATCATATTTATAATAATAAAACATAAAAATGTAGTGAAATGGAATAAAAATTGCTCCACAAAGGAATTTGTAAGTATGGGCCCACGTGTCAGTTTTGTGAGGCAAAAATTACAGAGTCCCCGGTACCCAATACGTTACGAAAATATTTGGTATGACAAAAGGGGCCGCACTGATAGACCTTTAAAAAAAGTCCCCAAAAGTCGTTTTCCATGGACTCAGCCTAAAAAACAATTCGGCCCCATAACCAATTCGGCCCATTAAAGAAAGCTTTTTTCCGATTTTCAACCTGATATGGGGTTGGGGGGGGGGCTATTTGGGCCTATGATACCTAAGTTAAATCAAATATTCTTGTAAAATCAAAAACCCATACCTCAAACAAGATTTAGACCATAAAACTAAAAATGAGTTAGAAAGTCTAAAATGCTTAAAATTTTAATTTTGTACGTATTGGGCTTAAAATTTTGAATTTGTACGTATTGGGCAGAGGTGAACCAAATTGTCCACATCCTTAAGTATATGCTAAATTACTAAATTGTCCAATTGATCAAAACATCATTTTCTTTACGGTTGCCCACATCATTTTTATAATAATACAAATAACATTAGTGAATTGTCAATTGAAATGGTTAGTAGTGGGCCCAAGTGTCAGTTTTTGTTTATTTTAGGCCTACATGTAAGAAATCAGACATAAAATACCCCAAATCAAAGACTTCCTTTATCTGAAATTGACCATGAATATCATCGATAAGTTTTATCACGTACTTTAGAATTAGCATGTTGTTTTAACTAAAATAACATATCATTTCTATTTTTAACCGTAAATTTGTGAAGTACATGTTATTTCAAGTTTACACTAACTTTTAAAACAACAAGTCTTTCTTATTTTCGTGTAAGTTTGTGAAGTAACATTTATTTTTAAAATTACATTTAAACATTTTAAAATGATATTGAATGACATCATGATATTCAGAAAGGAACATGTCAGAACTCAGGATACCCAACTAAAACACACCATCAAAGTCTTTCTTTATTTGAAATTGGCCAATGATAGCTAGATTTTTATTACGTAACTTCCTATTAACGTGTTGTTTTTAATAAGGTCCCACTTCAATTCTAATTTTACACGTAACTTATGGGGCCGTATTGGTTTTAGGGGACTTGTAAGTCTGTAAGTTTGTAAGTGCGCCCTCATTTTTCAGTCAATATTTTCGTACTATGGGCCGGAACCGGCATTTTGCCAAAATCACACTTGGGGCCATACGTACAAATTCCATTTTTGATCAATTTTGACCATTTCACTCATTTTTTATGTTTGTATCATTATACAATATGATTGGGCAATGGCGTCTGTACATAAGATTGTGGACTATTTTGTCCACCTCTGCCCGTAATACGTACAAATTCAATTTTGAAGCATTTAATGACTATCTATATTGGGCAGGGGACCTGAACATTTTGCAAAAAAATGACACTTGGGCCCAATACCTACAAATTCCCTTTTGAATCATTTAATAACTATCTAACTCATTTTTTATAGTCTAAATCGTCTTTGAGGTATGTGTTTTTTATTTTACAAAGAAGATTTGATTTACTTTAGGTATCCTAGGCCCAATTAGCCCACCATATTATTTGAATAGGACACGTTTTTAAATATTGGGTCGAAATGGTTTTGGGCCGAAATTGGTTTTAGGCTGAGTCAATGAAAAACATCTCGGGGCTTTTCTTCCATTCTGTCAGTGCGCCCCCATTTGTCAGACCAAAATATTTTTTCGTACGTATTGGGTCGGGAACCTGAAATTTGGGTACGTATTGGGCAGGAGGTGGACCAAAATGTGTCCCACATACTTAAGTATCGGCTAACTTCCGTAAATGTCACAATTGAATCAAACATGCATTTTTACGTTTCCACACATCATATTTTTAAATAATACAAACTACAATTAGTGAAATTGTCAATTGAAATTGTGTACGTATTGGCCAAGTTTCCTTTTTTTGTTATTTTAGGCCTACATGTAAGAAACAGACATAAAATACACCAATCAAAACTTCCTTTATCTGAAATTGGCCAATGATAACTCGATAAGTTTTATCAAGTACTTTTAGAATTAGCATGTTGTTTTTAACTAACATCACTATCATTTCTAATTTTAACCGTAAATTTGTGAAGTAAAACATGTTATTTCAAGTTTACACGTACCTTAACTTTTAAACAACAAGTCATTTCTTTTTTACGCGTGTAAGTTTTTGTGAAGTAACATGTTAATTTTTAAAATTACATTTTAAACATTTTAAAATGATATTGATGACCATCATGATCTTTCAGAAAGGTAACATTTTAAGAATCAGGATACCAAAACAAACACACCAATCAAAGTCTTTCTTTTATTTGAAATTGGGCCAATGATAGCTAGATTTTTTTTACGTAACTGTCCTAATTAACGTGTTGGTTTTAATAGGTACCCCACTCATTTCTAATTTTAACACGTACTTATGGTGCCGAATTGGTTTTTAGGGGACTTGTAGTCTGTAAGTTATTTGTAAGGCGCCCATCATATTATTCAGTCCAATATTTTGCGTACTATTTGGGCCGGTCCGGACATTTTTGCCAAAAATTCCACACTTGGGGCCAATACTACAATTCCATTTTTTTTTTGAGCAACTTTATGACCATGTCACGCATTGTTATGTTTGTAATCAATACATATGATGTGGGCAACGTCTGTACATAAGATTGTGGACTATTTTTGCCACCTCTGGCCCAATACGTACACAGTTCAATTTTGAAGCATTTAATGACTACTATTGGGCAGGGGAACCTGAAATTGTTTTGCAAAAAAAGACCTTGGGCCCAATACATACAAAATCCCTTTGAAGCATTCATAACTATCTAACATCATTGATAGTCTAAAATCAAGTCTTTGAGGCTATGTGTTTTTTAATTTACAAAGCAAGATTTGATTTTAATATTAGGTTCATAGGACCAATTGCCCGACCATATATTTGAAATAGGACAGCTTTTTAATTGGGGTCGAACTGGTTTTGGGGCCGAATTGGTTTTAGGAGCTAGAGTCAATGAAACCATCCATCGCGGGCTTTTCTTTTTTTCAAGTTCCTGCAAGTGCGCCCCACATTTGTCAGACCAAAAATCTTTTTTCGTAGTAATTGGTTCGGGGAACTGAAATTGGGCCCACTTAGTACAAATTCCAATGTTGGAGCAATTTAATTATTCATTTTATAACTCATTTTAATGTTTGTTGTATTATATAAATGATGTAGGCAACTAAACACTACATGTTTTTGAGCAATTAATTGACAATTTTAGTAATTTTATTGGTTTTTTTGTATATTGCTTGTAGCCTAAACTTAAGAATGTGGATAATTGTGCCACGTCTGTCCTTATACGTACACATTCAAAATTTGAAGCATTTAATGACTATCTACCTCATTTTTATAGTATAATTCTTGTTTGTGGTATGTGTTTTTGATTTACAAAGATGATTGATTTATTTTAGATATCATAGGCACAAATATAACCCGCCCCCATATCATAAGACAAGTTTTTAAATGGAGCGAAATGGGTTATGACTGAGCCGAATAATGGCATGAAAAACAGTTTACGCACTTTTCTAAGTGCGCCCTCATTTTTCCAGAAAATATATATTTTTTATTAACTTATTGGGTGCCGTGGACCTGAAATTTTGCCACCAATTGACACTTGGGCCATACTACAAATTCCATTTTGAGCAATTTATGACCATTTTTTTTATTTTTTTTATTTTTTTTATTTTTTTTATTTTATAATTAATCAATCTTGTGTGGTCTGGAGCATGTGGCAAATTTGGTCCACCTCTGCCCAACAATTCAATTTCGAAGCATTTTATGACTATTTAACCTCAAATTTTAATGTCTACATTTGTTTGAGGTATGTGTTTTTGCTTTACAAAGAAGAATTTGATTTACCTTAGGTATCATATGCCCAAATAGCCTCCCCCATATATTTTTGGGTCCCAAATACCCCATCCCTATCAAGTTGAGATTACGGACAAAGGTTTGTTTTCAATTGGCTCGACATGGTTATGGGAACCGATTGGTTTCAGGCTGAGTCAATGAAAAAACTTTTGGAGACTTTTTTAAATGTTCTGTAAGTGGCGGCGCCCTTATTTTTCAGACAAAATATTGTCGTCTATCGCATTCGTGGGGCCGGGGAACCTTGAATTTTTGCCAAAAATACAGACACCTGGGCCCAATTCGTACAAAAATTCCATTTTGTGAAGCAATTATGACCATTGCACTCATTTTATGTTTGTATTATCTTAAAAAAATAAAATAAAAATAATGTGGGCAACGTAAAAATGCATGGTTTGAGCAATTGCCACAATTTTACAAAAAATACCAATTTTTGGTTTTAGCCTACACTTACGCAGGCGGAAAATTTGGTCACCTCTTGCCAATACGTACAAATTCATTTTTGGAGCATTTTAAATGACTATCTACTGATTTTTTATGGTCTAAATCTGTGTTTGACTGGTGTTTGTTTCATTTGAAAACGAAGATTATTTTAATTTTAGATATAATACGACACATAGCCCCCCCCCCCACTACTAAAAATTTGGGAAATAGGACAGGTTAATTGGGCCCTAAATGGTTATGGGGCGAATTGGTTTCAGGCTGAATCATGAATTGATGTGGGCAAACGTAAAATGCATGTTTTTACATATGACCATTTAAGGACACACTCAGTTGAAATGTTCTTTAGCGTATACTTTGAATGTAGGCAATTTTGGTCACCTCTTCCCAATACGTAAAACTTCATTGTTTTTTTAAATGCTAAATCTATCATTTTTACCAAAAATTAAAAAAAGCAAAAATTGTTTTTATTTAACAAAAAAGGTTTGATGTGATTTAGGTATCATAGGCCCAAATCCCCCCCACCCATTCGTACGTATGCGGGCCGGGGGAAACCTGAATTTTGCCAGAATTGACACTTGGGCCCCCATACAGTATAAATTCCATTTTTTTTCACACACGCAATTTTATGACCATTCTTTCCACAGCGTTTTATGTTTGTATTATAATTAATATAACGTAAATGCATGTTTTGAGCAATTATGACATAAGTAATTGACAATTTTGGCCCCCTCTGCCGTACTACAATTTCCAATTATGTAAGGTCATTTTATGAGTGGTTTTTAAATAAGGAAAAGGTTTTGGGTCGAACAAAATGTTATGGCGAAACGTGAATCGATAGAGGAGAGTTTGCAGAGGAGGGAGAACTTCATTTTCACGATTCTTGTGATTCGCCCTTCATTTGTCACAAAATGATTTTTCGTACGTATGGGCCGAGAAACATCAAAATTTTGCCAAAAATAAGACACTTGAGCCCCTACGTACAAATTGTACGTAATGGTTCTTCGTACGTATTGGGTCCCAACACTTGTATACCACACATAATGTCAATTCGATACCAACAATCCGGCAAAAGTCATTTTGTTGGTGTTGGGGTGCTGATTGGGTTGGTTAAATTATTGTCCTTACCCATGGCCACACCAACGAAATGACAATGACACGTCAGTCGTCTTGGATTTAAATAAACCGCGCAATGAATGCATCTTTTCACCTAAGCGTCGCATTGCCTTATGGAGCAAAAAGAGTATCTAGAGTATCTGATCCAGGTGCACTATTATTACACCTGGCCACCTCTAACACTTAACATCAATTTGTATCACTACCTATTAGTGTATATGCCAAGCGTCACCCAATATGTGGAAGAAGCGGAGGCCGCCATTGCTTTCTATTGTTGGTACTCTATGTTTTCTTTGTGGTCGGTAAAACATAGCGATACGATGATTGTCTAAAGATCCGTTACGATTATTTGCCTCGCTATCTCTATAGAACCGCTTTGATTGCTCTGACCATAGAGGTAGGAGAGAGGCGTGAAACAAGCGTGTGAAGCGCCATTCAACCGTCGTCCGTTGTGGGCGCTGACATTTTGAATATTGGCACGGATAATATTAGTGTTGGGGAGGGTGCGTTGTATACACACATAATGTCCAATTCGATAAAACAATAACAGAACCGGCCAAATATCAGTTGTTGGATGTTGGTTGCTATTGGGTGGAGCATCTATAAAAAACAACATTAATTTTGATCCTACCCATGGCCACACAACGATGAAATGACATGTTAGTCGTCCTTGATTTAATAAACCGCCTCAATGAATTACATCTTTTCACCTCAAGCGCGCATTGCAATTATTAGAAAAAGAGTATCTGAGCACAATGATCCAGGTGCACGTATTATGACACCTGGCAAGCCTCTAACACATACATCAATTTGTATCACTACCGATTAGTGTATCATATGCAAAGCGGCACCCACAGTATGTGGAAGTAAGCGGAGGCAGCCACTGCTTTCTATTGTTGGTACTCTATGTTTACTTTGTTGTCGGCAAAACACGCGAGACGATGAAATTTCCTAAAGATTACGTAACGTTTTGCCTCTCTATCTATATAGAACCTCTTTGGGGTGAAAGCTCTACCTCTAATGGCATTACGCAAAGCCAATTATCCCAATTATATACCACGTGGCAACTCATTGTAAAGCATAGACCAACAAAGGACAACTTCTCGGCATGGACCACGATGAACAACAAAGGGAATTGACTTGTGACTGTCTGCCGATTCCGTAATCCAATTTTCACGTTCTTCATCACACTTCGTTTGGAGCTTTCGCGGTAGAATATTACCAAGCTTCGACAGTTAAGAGGGTCGTCGGTTCCAAATTGTAGCACGTATTTCAATACGGATTAAATCGCAATCTCATCATAGTGCGCAGTTGACACTCCGTATGAAAAACGTTTTACCACAATTTGGCACGCTCCAGTGGTTAGGGGGACATAACAACGGCCCATATGCAATGGGCACACAGCAACCAGCTATGCGAAGTCCGATGAGTTAGAGCTGCATAGCATTATGGCAGATGGCATTGATGTCATGAAAAATAAGTTTGCGCATCGCCCAATTGCTGCGCCCTGTGGTTTCACCAATTGCTGAGTCACAGTCAGAGGCCTGGAGTACTCTTTCATCCCTATGATCATCGCCGACAGAAGCGACCTCTGTTGGCGATTTTCGTGGCAACGCTCACTGACAGGTCATAGACCTGTGCGCATAAGGTAATCCCCAATGCGTCAGTGGGTTTTGGTGTTACATATAAAGACGAAAACAAAAGAAGATTGAGTCGATTACAGCGACATTCTGAGTATTTCAGTCGAAAAGTCTGAGATAGCAGGTTCCTACTATGAGTTACATTGATCTATTTTTGACTCGTACGTTTTCGGCTTTTAAAAACTTTGATGTTTTTTAACGCCGTATATTTCTTAAAGTTGAGATTTGGAGACGACGTCTACTTAATTTGTGAAGAAAAATGTCGTAATCTAAACAATGCCACCCAACTCACAGTGCACGAATTGCCCGGTTATTTTTTTTCAAATGTAGAAAAAATGTTTGGAAGGCTTCCCTAATTTTGAATAGAATCACTGTCAGTATCGTAAACACAGATGCGTGGTCTCGTGACAATAATCGGTAATAATGTGATTGTTGTAGCCGGGTTTTTTGTAACATCCTTAGAATTCCTATACATTGCCAAAATGTAATTAGTCGTAATTTAGTCAAGATCTTACAAAATAAATTCAGACAAAGTAGAATTTTTAGTAAGTGCAAACAAATCACGAACCCACTTCACGCTGTAGATCTCACAAATTAGAACGCCATCGAAAAAGTAATCTAAGTTTACGGAAACTTTGGAAATTGAAATGTACGTTATTATTTTGGTACAATTGGTGGTCTATTTTGGCCTTACAGACACCCTAAATGAGTAGGTGCGTATGACGAGGTCCATAGACATCTATCAGTTTAATCTATTTCTATAAGATCACTATTCAGATTTAGCATTTGGAGCTTGTTTCAAGTTTTATGCACAGCTTAAATTTTTTATCCTTTAACCCCCAGACCATTCGAACCCTAACACAACAAGAAGCCACCCCGTGACATAGTTCATTCAATTATTAGAAGGCCAATATCATTTCAATGCAATTTGTATCACACGGATTTGAAAATGTTGATATTTTGCCCCTGTGACCCCTACGTGACCTCTGACCCCAAACAATTTCACACTGCATATAGCTGGTATCCAGGTCATTACTCTGAGCGAGATTGGTTATTAGAGGTACAAAGCGTAAGTAGTACCCAAAATTAGATTTTTATGTGACCAATCGATGCGAAAAAATTGTAAAGAATCTGCTTTCAACTGATTTGAGTAGATAAGGTGTATAGTTCTACGAAAAATAGAATGCCAAGCACCGGTGTAGGAATGGGGAACTCTGGATTATTTTCAAATGCGGTCCAAAATGCCTGCCAAACATGGTAAATTCAAGTAAACAACCCCGCTACCCTTGTTGCCACCCAATGTCCTTCTAGTTTCCAGTGCCTCAGCGTTGGGCCCGACTCAGGAGTGGACACCTCCCCACAACTTACCCGTAAGGTGACCTTTGACCCCGAAAAGCACACCGCATATACTTGTACGAGATCATTACTCTGAGCATTGGGGTTATTTAAGCGGTCAAAGCGTTAAGAAGGAGTCGCGCGCTTGAGCTTTATTGCGCTCTTCAGAGAAGCGCACAACACTGTTCGACGTTTGTGACCTCTGACACCAAAAGGGATGGTCGTAGTGAAGAATGTCCCCATAGACATTTTTCACCTTTTCATGGACTCTACAAGATGCCCATTGCGCGTGTCGTTGCCACTTGACGCCGTTTTCGAATTGTTTCCACACTAAATGTTTTAATCTGCTGTGACCCCAGGATGACCTTTGACCCCAAACAGATCAACCCCTCAAACAGATTACACTAAGCAAGCTCTTTGCTCTTTCAGATAGCAAGAAGGTCAAGTTCAATTGCATGCGCTTTGTATGCACAATAAAGGTTTTCAAAATTCGCCAATTTTCAACCTCTGTGACATCTACGTGAACTTCTGATCCCACACAAGCACCCCATATAGCTTTGTACCAAGCCATTATTCTACTCTGAATGAGTTTGGTTTCAGCGGTCAAGCGTTAAGGAGAGTTACGACTCTTGTACGGAAGGAAGAAATAACCGGGAAGAAAACAAATACGTTAGGCGCAACGCCAACTTAAGAAAACTCAGGCAAATACCAAGAACCTTAATTCTGCGTTTTTAGTAATTTCCTTAAAATAATCTAATTTTTGGTTATTGTTTACCCAAAAAACTATGCAAGTTTCTTTCCATACGGATTAAATGATTAGTTGTACTTTGTTACTTTTGCATATATTATGTAATTGTCGTAATCTATGGGCCAGTAGGCCTGCATCAATAACTTGTGACTGTTTGTTTGCTGTATTTGTTTGTTTATTATGTTTGTCTGTTTCTGGATTGTTGTGCACCTGCCTCACTGGGGGAATAAAAAATAGTAGTCTTTTCTTGCTAAACTAATGTGTTTCAACTCAAACCCTGAATGACAAAAAGCCTACGTCGCGCAAATACGTCTTCATATAAATGTCTAGCAGCATACGTCTACAGGTAAAAACGACACAATTGTGATTTCACCCGTGAAATGACAAGTAGATCTCAATTCTTCAAAAATTACGTACGACCATGGCCTACCTAATAGAGAGGAGGACCAACACACACGGGTTTCAAAGACCTTTTCACGTTGCCGCGTTTTGTTATTAAATCCTACAACGATCCCATTTACCTGCTTAAGGTAAATGCGATAATTGCCCTCTCAGCAGGAGGGAAAGCGCTCTTCGGAAGTGGCGCGGGGCAATAATGGGAAGGATTTTTACCAATTTTGGTAATTTCAGCCAGCGCAAGAAAACATGGAGAAGGAGAAAATACTATATACTGCGACAACATAGGTATGAAAAATGGTTGTTGCAACCGCTGGGAAATGTGGGGAACTTGTAAAACAACGGGGGGGGGGGTTAGCAAAAAAAAAAACCCCCAAAACAAAAAAAGAAACCAAAAAAAAAAACCCCCCCCCCCCCCCCCTTAAGGTAAATTTGAATGACGTTAAATTACACAATCCTTGGTCTCGTTATAATTATTAAAATGGTTAGAGTCAGGCCGGTAACAAGGATTTGTTTAGGGGGATGATTTTTCCCTCGATCGCCGGGGGATGCGATTTGGCAAGAGTGGTCCTTTTACCGAAATGTTAACTTTTCTTCAGACCAAAAAACACATAAAACCATATCTGTTGACATTTTTTAGACCTTTTCATTTTTTTTTGTTTTGGGGGGGGGCTTTTAACGATTGGGGGTTGCACATCGCCCGCTGGTTACGGGCTTGGGTATAGATTGTTAGGTTTCGACTTTAGGTTTAACAGGTTCAAAGTGGAAGATCAGAGCTTTCGAACTTATATTTTTGGTGTAGAAATAAAAAGAGTCAACTAAAGTTGAAGATACCACCTAAAAATGCTCAATCCAAAGGTAGGATTGAATCGGATTTTGATGACTCAACTATTGACGTCATAAGGTTAATAAAATATGAAAAATATGCATATAGGAAGAAAACATTGATATTTTGCAAAGTTAGTGGCAAATAAATATATGGTAAACACTTAAACATTTTCCTCAGTAGAGACGTTTATGACGTCATTATGAAATAATTTTAGGATGTTGGTACTCCTTTTGGTATCAAAGGAAGAGGACACCTCTGCTGATCTATTGAACTAAAATCAAAGGTATGTGATATTCTGTGATGTACTAGGCTGGTGTTGGTATTTCCCTCCCGAAATGGGGGTGGGGGTTGCACACCCTATCTACCACTTGGGATCACCCTTTACCTTGCCTATACCCGGTAGTGTTTGTTGATGGGAGGGCATGGAACGGAAAATAAATGTCAATGGCATTACATTAACTTTTTTTTTTGTTTGCTCGGATCCACAATCATTGGTAATGGCTTTGTGGTGGTGTTAGGAATTTGTTCAGCAAGTGTGTTATCAGGGGCCGCGTGTATCCCATGTACGGACGCTCCTACATGGCCCGCTATTTGAGGCTGGGGCGGATTGGGAAAACGTTCAGGGGTTTACACCCCTATCTTATTCGACATGACTGCGATGTACATGCTTTACATTTGTGGCTCTCTGTACACGGAACCGACGGCTTCTTAAGTCACCTCCGAAGGAGGGGGCTTTCATGATCATTTGCCCAATTCAAGTGAACCATGGAGGGAGCGGTAATTTTTATTAATCAATAGCTGGTATACAGATCAAATCCAGGAGAATTTTGGGGGGGGTAGTACCCATAAAATCCAGCAAGTGCCACGAACCCACCGGGTATTCGAACCCCTGGGGATTCTGATATAACATTTTGCGCCAGAGGCAAGCACCCCTAACCGCCGGCCACGCTCTCCCACAAACTAATTTGAAACCGGAAAATGGGGGTTTTAGAAAGGCGAAAAGAATAGAAGAGAGCCCGGTAACAAACCCCCCCCCCTTCGGAAGACGAGGGTAAATTAGTCTAAAGTTATACATTAATTAGGATAAAGTCTGAATTATCACACTCAAATTCAGATGACACAGACATTGGAATCAGTCGACATGGTATCGACTATCAAACAGCCACAACGGTAAACCAAATGCAAACATAACCCGGAAAGGTTAAAAATTACAATTTGGTGGGTTTTGAGGTAGTAGAATTCCACGTATGGGCGCTCTTGGGCACCAGTTCAGAGGTTATACTTTGTCATAAGGTAATTGAACTGTCATAACACCGTTTCTTCACGAGTCGGAAGTGATCGGAACATTTTCATATTATTTTCACAGATTTTTAACAATTACGGGTCACAAACATAAACCCAAAAAGCAAGCCTGATTTCTGCTCAGTCGTAGCTCCACAATGGAATGACGGATTTTGGACGGGGTTTTCGGTATTTATGAACAAAATCTCTCTATTTGGTGACAAACACTGCCAAAAAAAATGGAAATTGAATGTAATATGCACTTTCCAAAAAACCCACTAGTCAGGGGTCACAAACAATCGGTCAAGTTTGTAGGATAGATTTTTCCGTCGTCACTGCATCGGACCGCGCAAAGAGTTCGATCACAGACGTCTTCGGTGTATGCACACGAATACACATCGAGTTCCTAGTTTGTCGAGATGAATGGGTAATCGCAGTAGATAATTGGTGGTTTTCGCGCGGTGATTTGTCATTCTCTCTATTATGTCCATGGTACGAAATTTGGACCTTGAGCTGTATTAGATTTCCACAATACGTCCCTTTGTGATGTGTGAAATAACCATTTTCAGGTTTTAAATACGTGGTAGGTACAAACGTCAGGTGTAATGACATAGAGACGGATGACGAATTTTTTGTCTTTTGACTAAATTTGTATTGAGCACTATACCAATTGAAATCAAATAATGATTAAATTAGATATGTACACAAAAAAATATGAAATAAAATGATTGGCCATTGTTCTTATAGGATATTTGAGAAAATTGCGGAATTGAAAATGGAATCAAAATCCGTCATACGAACAAAAAAAAATCAATTACGCAATTGAGCTAAAACGTGATTTTGTAATCCCAATACTGTGTAATGTAAATAAATATTGGTCGACCAAACTGGGTACATTTTTGCTCATAACATCCAAACAAACTCATTTATGCTTTAGATTTCACAGGGTAGAATAGAGACATAATATTTTCTTCAGATAACAAATTTTGACCACACCGGTTAAATCTGGGGATCATACGAAACGCGGCTATTAGGATCGAACTATGCATGGCCCTTTTTATTAAATATTTTGAAACCTTGTATATTTTAATCGTACTGTTCTGCAAATCATATGTGTTTTGTTTTTTTCGGGCACTATGTAACAAAATCGAACGATAGGTCTAAATAAATTAGAGACTTTGAGATACGATATTGAAGTGAATTTATAGTTGTACAAATAAAGCTTACATGTTAAATTCTCAAAGAGTTTGAAATGTCGAATGCGGTGCAATAGATGCTGCCGGACGATGACATATACAAGAAAGAACGTAGCTGGCGTGTAGTATCTCGATTAATTACGATGGACCGTTTGACTTCAAACAATTCTTCATTTTTTGCTGCTAATATTGTAATAATAATCATAGGTTTTTTAGATTGCCTAATTTTAAAATATTATTCCTCAAATATATATACAAGGTGGGTTGTGGCTAAGGGACGGGTATGGAAATCAGAAGGTATAGAAGAGATACAACGGGGGTGACAAAGGCCAAAATTCAAACTGCGGTGCCTTCAGCTACGTTGTGGGGGATGCACTGTTCACCCAACAATTTTTGATATAGTAATTGAACTTGGGTGCTGACCTCATTTCTCCAAATATGTCAAGAATTCAAATGAGATACATTACCTGATTCGCAGCCAGAAGCACTGTGCCCAGGTTAGTAAAACTATTAGCATTTAGCGCTCGTCTAACTGAGTCAGCGAATCTGCATGTGACGACAGTGTCGACGAATGGTCCAAATTTCCTTTGGACAATTTGATCTGGTACTAAATCCACACACAAAATGGCGTCCGAATCCAAACAAAAACGTACGCACATCTTTCTCTATACCTACAACTACTTGGTCTCTCGCATCTCGTGACCAACTCGGGCACAATACCTAACCAGCATTCACCCACACACGGAATGTCTCTCACACAAACAAATCTCCAATCTCCTTGAACTAGCAATGGCAATATCACTTGACGCAATGTGGGTCTCGTCTGGCGCAACATCGCAAATTGCCACAGGTTATGCCACAGTTTTTCGACAAGACTTAGTAAATGTTTAATTTTGTTAAGCATGTGGATTGAATCAGTAATTACTTTACCCATGTTGAGTATTATTGGGATTGTGTGTGTGAAAACGAATGTGAGAACAGTTTTATCTTCCTTTTCAAGCTTTGGTTTAATAAGTTCAGAGAATCTTTTAGATCTAAAAATTCTGTCCTGGGAAGTTTTGATGCAAATTTTCCTGGCATGGTTGAACGGAATATTAATTTTAGTATGACGTGGATGACATGAGTGAAAGTCTTAAATATTGGTGAGGATCAGTGACGTTATAAAAAAAATATCCGTTTGGATATTCTCGCCAATCAATTTGTCAATCACCTATATCTAGGAAAGGAATGTTTTAGAGTTGGAAACATTCTTAAAAAACCATTGAATCATGAAGTGATCCAGAAAGATATGAAGGTTTCTCTTCAATTCACCAATTGTTCATTCCAATCTGATGAAACAATGAAAAACATCGAAAATCAAACGAAACTTTGGTATTATTTTGTATATTACTAATTTTCGAATGCAAAAAGTAGTAGTACTTGGTAACCCTTAAATGTTGGTAGTTTTTCCTGTAAAAAAGATCGTGGCACGTAGTGTTATTGGTTAGGGGCTCTCCATATTGTTCTGCTTTAGCTTCGATCACCAAATTCCTTTTCCCAGTTTTGGCGACTAAAGCTTCACTGGCTGCCGTTGAATTCCGAACCAAATATAAATTGGATGTTTGGCATTCCGTTCATTTGAAGGTACTCTGCCAGTATACCTGTCGACGTTTTGTGTATCTATCAACCTTCTCGCGTTCTTAGATCTTCCACCGAAAAAATGCTCAAAATTCTAGGGGTAGACTTAGGACAGTCGGTGAACGCTCGTTTCGTTTTTCTGCCCCGGTCGTTTGGAATTCGCTTCCAAACACCCGTCGCAATATCCCACGCTCTCTCAATTCAAGAAAAAGTTGAACACTCACTCTTTCATCAGCTTTTCCTGATTCACAAATTTAATTGGTTTGTTGTGTGTTTTAATGTTACTGTGCGATCTGAGTTCTTCGGAAGATTTTGGGCCTTGAGAACCCAATATTTATTATTATTATTATTAAATACGCGGCGCATACTATGTTTTCTTGGTAGTTTCTTTCGTGCTATGTCTGGTGGGAATGCTGGCGTATTTTTGCCGCGGGAATTGTGGCTTCTGGAAACTATGCTGTATTGCCGGCCATTTGTTTTTGTACGTATTGACAATGAATTTAGACTATAACTCTGTTGGCCCCCATTCATTTTCCCGCTCGTCAAAACTACGGCCCGAATTCTGCCGAACAGCACCATACAACGCACAATGGAATGAACTTATCTTTTGAAGCCATTTGAACGTGTATTTCATGGAGGATCATTTGGTGGTGTGCGCCCTTCTAACCAGTAAAAAAAATCATGTTCATCCATTTCAATTCGTCGGTATGCTTTCAATATAATCCAAAAACATGCTTTTAAAATACATAAAATACGACTCCATATTAATTGCACATATTACAAAGTTATGACCAAAAAGCTGTATAATGAATTACTCCATAGAGGCACTGAGTACACGGTACAAAAATTACTATATTTTTGAGCTTACCACATGTCGACGCACCACCGGTGCTCAAGTTCGCACCAAGATATGCAATGATTTGGGGGCTGTGGTGAGTAGGGGCGGTTTGGGGTTAGGGCGTATAGGTACGCCTGGCTACCGAGCGCATAGCTCTGTAAGCCTGGCGCCCTATTTTCAAGGGTAATTAGGTTTGTAGGTATCAGTTTTGCTGCGAAAGTTTTTGAGAATGATGAGTTAATATTTACAACACCGAATTAATCGGTTTTTATCATATTTTAATTTAATGATAATTTGGACTTGGAGTAGTTTTTACATTTTCCAGCCCCAACCACATCTTAGTCAAGTCCACATCCCAGCGCAACCGGGTAAAGTGGTGTCATTTTCTGTTTCTCGAGTGTTTTCTAGACTGATTTTTTCCGCTGAACACGATGGCACCAGTCAATTTTGTTACAAATGTGCCCAAAGTGGTCCCCCAGGGGTCCCGGGTGATGGGAGGGGAAGAAAGTTAATTTTGTAAAACGTTGCCAAATTTGATGTTTTGTTGGTGTCTATTTATAGGTTTTCGGGCATGACAAGTTGATTAAAGTGCGTGTTCCGATCGCCTTTGCCCCCCCCCGATTTACCCTGAAGTAGTATCGATTTTGCATAGCCTTAAAGGCCGTATTTTTCCTCATTGTCGTCTTGAGATTTGAGCCCTCAAATCCACATCCCACAGATATAAACAAAAAAACACCGTTTTAGTGGTTCACCAATCATATAGCACGTATGAATAGAGCTTTGCAACATACATTATATGCGTCCTACCAGCAAAAACCGTAGTACCCATCACGGTAACTTGATGGGAAGTATTTGCAAGTGCCATGCTAAAGCGTATAAGTATATAATACATACATATAAATCGGAACAAAGCACCTTTAAACAGTTTTTCAAAATAAAAAATAGCTGCCTTATGCCCCAAATTCAATGGCTGCCCAAAATGAGTTTTAAGATTAGGGTATGATGACATTTTGGCGATTTTTGGGTTTCCAATTGTTGGCATCACG